>JAOTJB010099998.1:0-20187 GCA_027123815.1 Erythroxylum minutifolium | reverse complement strand
CAACGGGCTTTTTTTCCCACAAAAGGCACCCAACGGGCTGTTGTTCCAACCGAAAGTGCCTTGCGGCTATGCCAACGTGCAGTTTTTCCCACCGAAGGTGTGCCGACGGGCTGTTTTTCCTACAGAATGTGTGCCAATGGGCTGTTTTTCCCACCGAAAGTGCCTTGCGGTCACGCCAACGGGCATATTTTCCCTCCCAAGGTGTGCCACCAAGTTGTTTTTCCACCGAAAGTGCCTTGCGGCTATGCCAACCGGCTGTTTTACCACTCGCAGGTGTGCCAATGGGCTGTTTTCCCATCGAAAGTGCCTTGAGATCGTGTCATCGGACTATTTTACCCCAACTAAGGTGTGCCAACGGGTTGTTCTTCTCACCGAAAGTGACTTGCAGCCATGCCAGCGGGCTGTTTAGCCCACTGAATGTTTGCCAACGTGCTGTTTTTTCCACCGAAAGTGCCCAATGGGCTGTTTTTCCCATCGAAAGTTCCCACAAGCTATTTTTCCCACCGAAAGTGCCTTGAAGCCGTGCCAACGGGCTATTTTTCCCATCGAAGGTGCCCAACGGGCTATTTTGCCCATCGAAAGTGCCATACGATCATGCCAATGGACAATTTTACCCCAACGAAGGTGTGCCAACGAGCTATTCTTCTAACTGAAAGTAAATTTTAGCCGTTCTAACGGGCTGTTAATCCACCGAAGGCTTGCCAATTGACTATTTTCTCCACCAAAAGTGCTGAATGGGCTGTTTTCCCACTGAAGGTGCCCACAGGCTGTTTTTCCCACTAAAAGTGCCTTGCAGCAGTGCCAATAGGCTATTCTGCCCCCCCAAAGGTGTGCCAACGGGTTGTTTTTCCTACCAAAGTTACCCAACGGGCTGTTTTTCCCACCGAAAGTACCCTGCGGCTGTGCCAACAGGTTGCTTTGCCCACCGAAGGTTTGCCAACGGGTTGTTTTTTCCACTCAAAGTGCCCAATGGGCCTTTTCTCGCACCGAAGGTGCCCAAAGAGCTATTTTTCCCACCGAAAGTGCATTGTGGCTGTGCCAACGGGCTATTTTTCACACCAAAAGTGCCTTGCGGCCGTGCCAATGGGCTACTTTACCCACCAAAGGTGTGCCAACGGGCTGTTTTTCCCCTCGAAGGTGTGCGAACGGGTAGTTTTGCCCTCCAAAGGTGTGCCAACGGGCTATTTTTGCCACCGAAGGCTTACCAACGTGCTGTTTTTCCCACCGAAGGTGCCCAATAGGCTGTTTTTCCCACCGAAGTTACCCAACATGTCATTTTTCCCACCAAAAGTGCCTTGCGGCCTTGCCATCGGGTTGCTTTGCCCACCAAAGGTGTGCCAACGGGCTGTTTTTCCCACCAAAGTTGCACAACAGGGTGTTTTTCCCGCCGAAAGTGCATTGCGGCCATGCCAACGGGATGCTTTGCCCACCGACGGTTTGCCAACGGGCTGTTTTCTCCACCGAAAGTGCCTTGTAGCCGTGCCAACGGGATGCTTTGCCCACCAAAGGTTTGCCAACAGGCTGTTTTTTGCACCGAAGGCACCCACAGGCTGTTTTTCCAACCAAAAGTGCCTTGTAGCCGTGCCAACGGGCTATTTTTGCCACAAAAGGAGCCCAAAGGGCTGTTGTCCCCACCGAAAGTTCCTTGCAGTCGTGCCAACGTGCAGTTTTTCCCACCGAAGGTGTGCCAACGGGTTGTTTTTTCCACTGAAAGAGACCAAGGGGCTATTTTTCTCACCTAAAGGGCCTTGCGGTCGTGCCAACGGCCAGTTTTTCCCTCCCAAGGTGTGCCAACGGGTTGTTTTTCCCACCGACACTGCCTTGCGGCTATTCCAACGGGCTATTTTATCCACCAAAGGTGTGCCATTGGGTCATTTTCCCATTGAAAGTGCCATGCGATCGTGTCAAAGGACTATTTTACCCCAACAAAGGTGTACCAATGGGCTGTTCTTCTCCCCGAAAGTGACTTTCGGCCGTGCCAACGGGCTGTTTTGCCCACCGAAGGCTTGCCAACGGGCTGTTTTGTCCACCGAAAGTGCCCAACGGGCTGTTTTTCCCACCCAAGGCGCCCACAGGTATTTTTCCCACCGAAAGTGCCCAATGGGTTTTTTTTCCCACCAAAGGCACCCACAGGCTGTTTTTCCCACTGGATTGTCGCCGTGCCAACGGGCTGTTTTGGCCACCAAAGATGTGCCAACGGGCTGTTTTGCCCCCTGAATGTGTGCCAATGGGATGTTTTTCCCACCGAAGTTGCCCAACAAGCTGTTTCTCCCACCAAAAGTACCTTGCAGCTATGCCAATAGGTTGCTTTTCCCATCGAAGGTTTGCCATCCAGCTGTTTTTTCCACCGAAAGTGCCTAATGGGCTGTTTTTCCCACCAAAGGCGCCCAACAGGTTGTTTTTCTCACCGAAAGCGAGTTACGGCCGTGCCAACGGACTGTTTTTCGCACCGAAGTTGACCAACAGGCCATTTTTCCCACCAAAAGTGCCTTGTGGCCGTGCCAAAGGGTGTGCTTTGCCCACCGAAGGTTTGCCAACGGGCTGTTTTTTCCACCGAAAGTGCCCAATGGGTTGTTTTTCGCACTGAAGGCGCCCACGAGCTATTTTTCCCATCGAATTGCAGCTGTGCCAACGGGCTATTTTGGCGACTGAAGATATGCCAACGGGCTGCTTTGCCCACCAAAGGTGTGCCAACGGGCTGTTTTTCCCACCAAACTTGCCCAACAGGATGTTTTTCCCATCTAAAATGCCTTGCGGTCGTGCCAACGGGTTGCTTTGCCCACCGAAGGTTTGCCAATGGGCTATTTTTTCCACCGAAAGTGCCCAACGGGTTATTTTTCACATCGAAGGCACCCACAGGCTATTTTTCCCACCAAAAGTGCCTTGCAGCCGTGCCAACGGGCTGTTTTTCCCATAAAAGGTGCCCAACGGGCTGTTGTTCACAACGAAAGTGCCTTACGACAGTGCCAATAGGCTGTTTTGCCCATCAAAGGTGTGCCAACGGGCTATTTTTCCCACCAAAGTTGCCAACTGGTTGTTTTTCCACCAAAAATGCCATACAGCCATGGCAATGCACTGTTTTGCACACCAAAGGTGTGCCAACGAGCTGTTTCCCCCACCGAAGGTGCCCAATGGGCTGTTTTTCCCACCAAAAGTGCCTTGCGACAGTGCCAACGGGTTGTTTTGCCCAACAAAGTTGTGCCAACGGGCTTTTTTTCCATCAAAATTGCCCAACGGGTTGTTTTTCACACTGAAAGTGCCTTGTGGTTGTGCCAATGGGCTATTTTTCCAACCGAAGGTGTGCCAACAAGTTGTTTTTCCCACCGAAAGTGCCTTCTGGCCTTGCCAATTGGCTATTTTCCCACGGAATGTGTGGCAACAGGCTGTCATTCCCATCGAATGTGTCCAACGGGCTTTTTTTCCCACCAAAAGTGCCTTACGGTAGTGGGAACAGGCTGTTTTGCCCACCAAAGTTGTGCCAACGTGCTGTTTTTCCCACCAATCGTGTGCCAACTGGGTGTTTTTCATCGGAAGTGCCTTGCGGCCGTGCCAACGGGCTGTTTTGCACATCGAAGGTCCGCCAACAGCTGTTTTTCCCACCGAAGGTGCCAATCGGGCTATTTTTCCCACTGAAAGTTGCCTTACGACCATGTCAACAGGCTATTTTACCCGCCAAAAGTGTGCCAACGGACTGTTTTTCCCACCGATGTTTCCCAATAGGATGGTTTTCCCATCGAAAGTGCCTTACGGCCTTGCCAACGGGCTATTTTGCTCACTGAAGGTTTGTCAACAGGCTGTTTTCCACACCAAAAGTGACCAACAGGCTGTTTTTTCCACTGAAGTTACCCAACGAGCTGTTTTTCTCACCAAAAGTTGCCCAACGAGATGTTTTTCCCACCGAAGTTGCCCATTTGGTTGTTTTTCCACCAAAAATGCCATGCAGCCCTGGCAACAGGCTATTTTGCGCACCGAAGGTGTGCCAACGAGCTGTTTCCCCACCGAAGTTGCCCAATGGGCTATTTTTCCCACCAAAAGTGTGCCAACGGGTTGTTTTGCCCACCAAAGGTGTGCCAAAGGGCTATTTTTCCCCAGAAGGTGCCCAACACGGTGTTTTTCCCACCAAAAGTGCCTTTCGGCCATGCAAACGAGCTGTTTTGTCCATCGAAGTTGTGCCAACTGGCTGTTTTTTCCACTGAAGTTGGCCAAGTGGTTGTTTTTCCACTGAAAATGCCATACGGCCATGGCAATGCACTGTTTTGCACACCAAAGGTGTGCCAAGGAGCTGTTTCCCCCACCGAAGGTGCCCAATGGGCTGTTTTTCCCACCAAAAGTGCCTTGCGACAGTGCCAACGGGTTGTTTTGCCCAACAAAATTGTACCAACGGGCTGTTTTTTCCATCAAAATTGCCCAACGGGTTGTTTTTCACACCGAAAGTGCCTTGTGGATGTGCCAACGGGTTGTTTTTCCCACTGAAGGTGTGCCAATAGGCTGTTTTTCCCACTGAAAGTGCCTTCTGGCCTTGCCAATGGGCTGTTTTCCCACGGAATGTATGGCAACAGGCTGTCTTTCCCATCGAAAGTGCCTTTTCAATCGGGCTATTTTTCCCACCGAAAGTGCCTTGCGATCATGTCAACGGGTTATTTTGCCCACCGAAGGTGCGCCAACGGACTGTTTTTCCCACCGATGTTGCCCAACAGGTTGGTTTTCCTACCGAAAGTTCCTTGCGGCCTTGCCAACATGCTGTTTTGCTCACTGAATGTTTGTCAATAGGCTATTTTCCACACGAAAAAGTGGCCAAAAGGCTATTTTTTCCACCGAAGTTACCCAACGGGCTGTTTTTCTCAACAAAAGTGCCTTGCGGTCGTGCCAACAGCCTTTTTTTCCCACTGAAGGTGCCCAACGGGATGTTTTTACCACCGAAGATGCCATGCGGCCCTGCCAGCGGGTTGTTTTGCCCACCGAAGGTGTACCAAAGGGCTATTTTTCCCCGGAAGGTGCCCAACACGGTGTTTTTCCCACAGAAAGTGCCTTTCGGCGGTGCAAACGAGCTGTTTTGTCCATCGAAGCTGTGCCAACTAGCTGTTTTTTCCATTTAAGTTGCCCAACTGGTTGTTTTTCCACTGAGAATGCCATACAACCGTGGCAATGCGCTGTTTTGCACATCGAAGGTGTGCCAACGAGCTGTTTCCCCCACCAAAGGTGCCCAATGGGCTGTTTTGCCTACCAAAAGTGCCTTGCAGCAGTGCCAACGGGCTGTTTTGCCCAACGAACGGGATGTTTTTTCCATCAAAATTGCCCAACGGGCTGTTTTTCACACTGAAAGTACCTTGTGGTTGTGCCAACGGGTTGTTTTTCCCACCGAAGGTGTGCCAACAGGCTGTTTTTCCCACCGAAAGTGCCTTCTGGCCTTGCCAATGGGTTGTTTTCCGATGGAATGTGTGGCAATAGGCTGTCTTTCCCATCAAAAGTGCCCAATGGGCTTTTTTTCCCACCAAAAGTGCCTTGCGGCCGTGAGAATAGGCTATTTTGCCCACCAAAGTTGTGCCAACGGGCTGTTTTTCACACCGAAAGTGCCCAATGGGCTCCTTTTCGCACTGAAAGTGCCCAACGTGCTGTTTTTCCTACCAAAGGTGCCCAATGGACTTTTTTTCCCACCAAAAGTGCCTTGCGTCCGTGCAAACGGGCTATTTTGCCCACCAAAGTTGTGCCAACGGGCTGTTTTTCCCATAAAAGGTGTGTCAATGGGATGTTTTTCCCACCGAACGTGCCCAACAGTCTGCTTTTCCTACTGAAAGTGTCTTGTGGCCGAGCCAACGGGCTATTTTTCCCACTGAAAGTAGCCAACAGGTTGTTTTTCCCATAAAAAGTGCCATGCGGTTGTGCCAATGTGCAGTTTTCCCACCCAAGGTGCCCAACGGGCTGTTTTTCCCTCCGAAGGTGCCCAACGGGCTGTTTTTCCCACCAAAAATGCCATGCGGCTGTGCCACCGGGCTGTTTTTCCCACCAAAATTACCCAACGGGTTGTTTTTCCCAACAAAAGTGCCATGTGGCCTTACCGACGGGCTATTTTTCCCACCGAATGTGCCTTGCGGTCGTGCCAACGGACTATTTTTCCCACCTAAAGTGCCTTACGGCTATTCGAACGGGCTGTTTTTCACACCAAAAGTGCCTTGCAGCTGTGCCAACGAGCTGCTTTTCCCACCAAAAGTACCCAACGGGTTGTTTTTCCCACCGAAAGTACCATGCGGCTGTGCCCAACGGGCTGTTTTGTCCACCAAGGGTGTGCCAATGGGATGTTTTTCCAACCAAAGGTGCCCAACGGGCTGTCTTTCCCACCGAAAGTGCCTTGCGTCCATGCCAACGGGCTGTTTTGCCCACCGAAGGTGCACCAGTGGGCTATTTTTCCACCGAAGCTACCCAATGGGCTGTTTTTCCCACCAAAAGTGCCTTGCGGCAGTGCCAAAGGGTTGTTTTGCCCAACGAAGTTGTGCAAACAGGCTATTTTTTCCATCAAAATTACCCAACGGGCTATTTTTCCCAACAAAAGTGCCATGTGGCCTTACCGATGGGCTGCTTTTCCCACCGAATGTGCCTTGCGGTCGTGCCAACAGGCTGTTTTTCCCACCTAAAGTGCCTTACGGCTATTTGAACGGGCTGTTTTTCACACTAAAAGTGCCTTGCGGTCGTGCCAACGAGCTGCTTTTCCCACCAAAAGTACCCAACGGGCTGTTTTCCCTACCAAAAGTACCATGCGGCTGTGCCCAACGGGCTGTTTTGCCCACCAAGGGTGTGCCAATGGGTTGTTTTTCCGACCAAAGGTGCCCAACGGGCTGTCTTTCCCACCGAAAATGCCTTGCGTCCATGCCAACGGGTTGTTTTGCCCACCGAAGGTGCGCCAGTGGGCTACTTTTCCCACCGAAGCTACCCAATGGGCTATTTTTCCCACTGAAAGTGCCTTACAGCCGTGCCAACGTGCTGTTTTTCCTACTGAAGTTACCCAACGGGCTGTTTTTCCCACCGAAGTTGCCCAACTGGCTGTTTTGAACACCAAAGGTTTGCTAAGGTGCAATTTTTCCAACCGAAAGTGCCTTGCGGTCGTGTCAACGGACTGTTTTCCCCACCAAAGGTGTGCCAACTAGTTGTTTTTCCCACCAAAAGTGCCCAAATGGGGTGTTTTCCCACCGAAAGTGCCTTGCGTCTATGCCAACATGCTGTTTTTCCAGCCGAACGTGTGCCAACGGGCTGTTTTTCCCACCGAACGGCTTTGCCAATGGGCTTTTTTGCCCCCTGAAGTTGTGCCAACGGGCTGTTTTTCCCACCGAAAGTGCCTTCTGGCCTTGCCAATGGGCCGTTTTTCCCACTGAATGTGTGCCAACAGGCTGTCTTTCCAATCGAAAGTGCCCAATGGGCTATTTTTCCCACTGAAAGTGCCTCGCAGCCGTGCCTTGTGGCCGTGTGAATGGTTGTTTTGTCCACCAAAGCTGTGCCAACAGGCTGTTTTTCCCACTGAAAGTGCCCAATGGTTTGTTTTTCCCAACGAAGGTGCCCAACGGGCTATTTTCCCATCAAAGGTGTGCCAAAGGGATGTTTTTCCCACCGAAAGTGCCCAATGGGTTGTTTTTCCCACCGGAAGTGCCTTGTGGCCATGCCAACGGGTTGTTTTTCACACTAAAAGTGCCCAACAGGCAATTTTCCCACTGAAAGTGCCTTGAGACTGTGCCAATGGGCTGTTTTTCCCACCGAAGGAGCCCAACCGGCTATTTTTCCTTCCGAAAATGCCATGCAGTCGTGCAAACGGTTTTACCCACCGAAGGTGTGCCAACGGGTTTTTTTTCCTACCAAAGGTGCCCAACGGACTATTTTTCCCACCGAAAGTGCCTTGCAACCGTGCGAACGAGCTGTTTTGCCCATCGAAGTTGTGACAACTAGCTGTTTTTCCCACCGAAGTTGCCCAACGGGCTATTTTTCCCACCAAAATTTCCTTGCCACCATGTCAACGGGCTGTTTTGCCCACCGAAGGTTTGGCAACAGGCTGTTTTTCCACTAAAATTGCCCAATGGGCTGTTTTCCCACCGATAGTGCCTTGTGGCCTTGAAAACGAGCTATTTTTTCCCACCGAAAGTGCCTTGTGGCCTTGCCAACGGGCTTTTTTTCCTACCGAAGGTGAGCCAACAGGCTGTTTTTCCACCGAAAGTGCCTTGCGATGGTGCCAACTTGCTGTTTTTCCCACCGAACGTGCCTAACGAGTTGTTTTCCCCACCGAAGGTGCCCAATGTGCTGTTTTTCCCACTGAAAATGCCTTTCGGTCGTGCCAAATGGCTGTTTTTCCCATCGAAGGTGTGCCAATGGGCTATTTTTCCCGCCAAAAGTGCCCAACGGGTTGTTTTTCCCACCAAAAGTGTCTTGCAACAGTGTCGACAGGCTATTTTTGCCACCAAAAGTGCCTTGCGTCCATGCCAACGTGTTGTTTTTCCCACTGAACGTGTGCCATCCGACTGTTTTTCCCACCGAAAGTGCCTTGTGGCCGTGCCAACGGGCTGCTTTGCCCATCGAAGGTGTGCTAACGGCTGTTTTTCCCACCGAAGGTTCCCAATGGGTTGTTTTTCCCACCGAAGGTTCCCAAAGGGCTGTTTTTCCTCCCGAAAGTGCCTTGCAGCTGTGCCAACGGGTTGTTTTTCCCACCGAAGGTGCCCAATGGACTGCTTTTCCCACCGAAAGTGCCTTGCGGCCATGCCAACAGGCTGTTTTTCCCACTGAAGTTGTACCAACGGCCTGTTTTCCCAACGAAAGTACCCAATGGGCTGTTTTTCCACTGAAGGTGTGCCAATAAGTTGTTTTTCCCACTGAAAGTGCCTTGCGGCCTTGCCAATGGGCTGTTTTTCACACTAAAAGTGCCTTGTGGCCATGCCAACGAGCTGTTTTTCCCACTAAAAGTGCCTTGAGTGGTGCCCAACGGGTTGTTTTGTCCACCGAAGATGTGCCAATGGGTGGTTTTCCCACTGAAGTTGCCCAACGGGCTGTTTTCTCGTTAAAAGTGCCTTGCGGTCGTGCCAACGGGGTGTTTTTCCCACCAAAGGTGTGCCAATGGGCTGTTTTTCCCACCAAAATTGCCCATCGGGCTGTTTTTCCCACCGAACGTGCCAACGGGTTGTTTTTCCCACTGAAAATGCCCAACGTGCTCTTTTGCCCACTGAAAGTTTACCAACGGGCTGCTTTTCCCACCAAAAGTGCCCAACTGGCTATTTTCCCACCGAAGGTGCGCAACGGGTTGTTTTTCCCACTGAAAGTACCTTGCGGTCGTGCCAACGGGCTGTTTTTTGCACTGAAGTTATGCAATGGGTTGTTTTTCCCACCGAAAGTGCACAACCGACTGTTTTTCCCACCGAAAATGCCTTGCGGCCGTGCCAATGGGTTGTTTTTCCCAACGAAAATGCCATGTGGTTGTGCCAACAGGCTGTTTTCAAAATCGTAGGTGTGCCAACGAGCTATTTTGCCCATCGAAGTTGTGGCAACTGGCTGTTTTTCCCGCCGAAGTTGCCCAACGGGCTGTTTTTCCCACTGAAGTTTCCTTGCCACCGTGCCAACGGGCTGTTTTGCCTATCGAAGGTTTGCCAACAGGCTGTTTTTTCCACCAAAATTGCTCAACGGGCTGTTTTTCCCACCGAAGGTGCCCAACGGGCTATTTTCCCACCAAAACTGCCTTGCAGCCTTGCCAACGAGCTATTTTTTCCCACCAAAGGTGAGCCAATGGGCTATTTTTTCCACCAAAAGTTCCTTGTGGCTGTACCAACGAGCAGTTTTTCCTACCGAAGATGCCCAGCGGGCTGTTTTGCCCATTGAAGGTTTGCCAACTGGCTGTTTCTCCCATCAAAAGTGCCTTGCGGCCGTGCCAATGGTTTGTTTTTCCCACCGAAGGAGTGTCAATGGGCTGTTTTTCCCACTAAAAGTGCCCAACGGGCTATTTTTCCCATCAAAAGTGCCTTGCGGCCATCCCAACTTGCTGTTTTGCCCACCGAAGGTGTGCCAACGGACTATTTTACCCACCGAAGTTACCCAACGTGCTGTTTTTCCCACTAAAAGTGCCTTGCAGCCGTGCCAATAGGCTGTTTTGCCCACCGAATGTTTTCCAACAGGCTGTTTTTCCTACTGAAGTTGCCTAACGGGCTGTTTTCCCCACCAAAGTTGCCCAACTGGCTGTTTTGCCTACTGAAGTTTTGCCAACGTGCAGTTTTTCCAATCGAAAGTGCCTTGCAACCGTGCCAACTTGCTATTTTTCTCACCAAACATGTGCCAACGGGATGTTTTTCCCACCGACAGTGCTTTGCGGCCGTGCCAACGGGTTGTTTTGCCCACCGAAGTTGCGCCAACGGCTGCTTTTACCACCAAAGGTTCCCAACGGGTTGTTTTTCCGACTGAAGTTGCCAATCGGGCTATTTCCCACCGAAAGTGCCTTGCAGCCGTGGGAACAAGCTGTTTTGCCCACCAAAGTTGTGCCAACGGTCTGTTTTTCACACTAAAGGTGCCCAACGTGTTGTTTTTCCTATCGAAGGTGCCCAACGGGCTGTTTTCCCACCAAAAGTGCCTTGCGGTTATACGAATGGGCTATTTTGCCCACCTAAGTTGTGCAAACGGGCTGTTTTTGCCATCAAAGGTGTGCCAAAGGGGTGTTTTTCCCACCGAAAGTGCTTTGCGTCTGTGCCAACATGCTGTTTTTCCTACTAAACGTGTGCCAACGGGGTGTTTTTTTACCGAAAGTGCCTTGCGGCCGTGCCAATGGGCTGTTTAGCCCACCGAAGGTGCGCCAATGGCTGTTTTTCCCACCGAAGGTTCACAACGGGTTGTTTTTCCAACCAAAGGTGCCAATAGTGTTGTTTTTCCCACCGAAAGTGCCTTGCAACCGTGCCAAAGTGCTATTCTACCCACCGAAGGTGTGCCAACGGACTGTTTTTCCCACCGAAGTTGCCCAACAGGATGGTTTTCCCACCAAAAGTGCCTTGCGGCCTTGCCAACGGACTGTTTTGCTCACTAAAGGTTTGTCAACGGGCTGTTTTCCACACCAAAAGTGGCCAATAGGCCATTTTCTCCACCGAAGTTGCCCAATGGGCTGTTTTTCTCACCAAAAGTGCCTTGCAGCCGTGCCAACGGGCTTTTTTCCCACTTAAGGTGCCCAACGGGATTTTTTCCCACCGAAATTGCCATGCGGCCCTGCCAAGGGGCTGTTTTGCCCACTGAAGGTGTGCCAACAGTTTGTTTTTCCCCCTCGCACTGAAAGTGCCTTGCGGCCATGCCAACGAGTTGTTTTGCCCATCGAAGTTGTGCCAACTGGCTATTTTTCCCACTGAAGTTGCCCAACTGGTTGTTTTTCCACCGAAAATGCCATGCAGCAATGGCAACGGGCTATTTTGCACACCGAAGATGTGCCAACGAGCTGTTTCCCCCATCAAAGGTGCCCAATGGGTTGTGTTTCCCACCAAAAGTGCCTTACGGCTGTGCCAACAGGTTGTTTTGCCCACCGAAGTTGTGCCAACAGGCTGTTTTTTCCATCAAAATTACCCAACGGGCTATTTTTCACACCAAAAGTGCCTTATGGCTATGCCAACGGGCTGTTTTTCCCATCAAAGGTGTGCCAACGGGCTATTTCTCCCATCGAAAGTGCCTTCTGGCCTTGCTAATGGGCTGTTTTCCCACGGAATGTGTGGCAACAGGCTGTCTTTCCCATCGAAAGTGCCCAACGGGCCTTTTTTTCCCATCAAAAGTGCCTTGTAGCTGTGGGAACAGGCTGTTTTCCCTACCAAAGTTGTGACAACGGGCTGTTTTTCACATCGAAAATGCCCAATGGGCTCTTTCTCACACTGAAGGTGCCCAACGGGCTTTTTTCCCACCAAAAGTGCCCAACGGGCTTTTTGCCCACCAAAGTTGTGCCAACGGGCTGTTTTTCCCATCAAAGGTGTGCCAAAGGGATGTTTTCCCACCGAACGTGCCCAACGGGCTGTTTTTACCACAGAGAGTGCCTTTTGGTCGTGTCAACGAGCTACTTTTCCCATTGAAAGTAGCCAACAGGCTATTTTTCCCACAAAAAGTACCATGTGGTTGAGCCAACAGGTAGTTTTCCCACCCAAGGTGCCCAACGGGCTGTTTTTCCCACTGAAGGTGCCCAACGGGCTATTTTTCCCATCGAAAATGTCATGCGGCTATGCCATCGGGCTGTTTTTCCCACCAAATTTACCTAATGGGCTGTTTTTCACATCAAAGGGGCCCAACGGGCTGTTTTTCCCAATGAATGTGCCATGTGGCCTTGCCAACGGGCTGTTTTTCCCACTGAATGTGCCTTGCGGCCATGCCAACGGGCTATTTTTCCCACCAAAAGTGCCTTGCGGCTATTCAAACGGGTTGTTTTTCACACCGAAAGTGCCTTGCAGCTGTGCCAACGAGCTGCTTTTCCCACCAAAAGTGCACAACGGGCTATTTTTCCTATCGAAAGTGCCATACAGCTATGCCCAACGGGCTATTTTGCCCACCGAGGGTGTGCCAATGGGCTATTTTTTCGATCGAAGGTGCCCAACGGGCTGTCTTTCCCACTGAAAGTGCCTTGCGTCCCTGCTAATGGGCTGTTTTGCCCACCGAAGGTGAGCCAGGTGGTTGTTTTTCCCACAGAAGGTACCCAACGGGCTGTTTTTCCCACCGAAAGTGCCTTGCAGCCGTGCCAACGGGTTGTTTTGCCCACTGAATGTTTGCCAACAGGCTATTTTTCCTACTGAAGTTGCCCAACGGGCTGTTTTTCCCACTGAAGTTGCCCAACTGGTTGTTTTGGACACCGAAGGTTTTCCAAGGTGCAGTTTTTCCAATCAAAAGTGCCTTACATCCGTGCCAACGGACAATTTCCCCCACCGAAGGTGTGCCAACGGCTTGTTTTTCCCACCAAAAGTGCCCAACGGGGTGTTTTTCCCATTGAAAGTGCCTTGAGTCTGTGCCAACGAGCTGTTTTTCCAACCGAACGTGTGCCAACGGGCTATTTTTCCCACCGAACGGCCGTGCCAGCAGGGTTTTTTGCCCTCTGAAGGTGTGCCAATGGGCTATTTTTCCCACCAAAAGTGCCTTCTGGCCTTGCCAATGGGCTGCTTTTCCCACCGAATATGTGCCAACAAGCTGTCTTTCCAGTTGAAAGTGCCCAATGGGCTTTTTTTCCCACCGAAAGTGCCTTGCGGCTGTGCCTTGTGGCCATGTGAACGGGCTGTTTTGCCACCAAAGTTGTGCCAATAGGCTGTTTTTCCCACCGAAAGTGCCCAACTATCTATTTTTTCCAACGAAGGTGCCCAACGGGCTATTTTTCCCATCAAAGATGTGCCAACGGGATGTTTTTCCCACCGAAAGTGCCCAACGGGTTGTTTTTTCCACTGAAAGTGCCTTGTGGCCATGCCAATGGGCTGTTTTTCACACTTAAAGTGCCCAACAGGCAATTTTCCCACTGAAAGTGCCTTGCGATTGTGCCAACGGGCTGCTTTTCCCACCGAAGGTGTGTCAACGGGTTGTTTTTCCCACTGAAAGTGCCTTGTGGTCGTGCGAACAAGCTGTTTTGCCATCGAAGTTGTGACAACTGGCTGTTTTTCCCACCGAAGTTGCCCAACGGGCTGTTTTTCCCACCAAAATTTCCTTGCCACCATGCCAACGGGCTGTTTTCTCACCGAAGGTTTGCCAATAGGCTGTTTTTTCCACCAAAATTACCCAACGGGCTATTTTTCCCATCGAAAATGCCTTGCGGCCGTGCCAACGAGCTATTTTGCCCATCGAAGTTGTGCCAACTGGCTATTTTTTCCACCGAAGTTGCCCAATGGGCTGTTTTTCCCACTGAAATTTCCTTGCCACCATGTCAACGGGCTGTTTTGCCCACCAAAGGTTTGCCAACAGGCTATTTTTTCCACCAAAATTGCTCAACGGGCTGTTTTTCCCATCGAAGGTGCCCAACGAGCTATTTTCCCACCGAAACTACCTTGTGGCCTTTCCAATGAGCTATTTTTTCCCATCGAAGGTGAGCCAACAGGCTATTTTTTCGACCGAAAGTGCCTTGCGGCCGTGCCAACGGGCAGTTTTTCCCACCGAAGATACCTAATGGGCTGTTTTGCCCACTGAAGGATTGCCAACTGGCTGTTTCTCCCACCGAAAGTGCCTTACGGTCGTGCCAATGGGCTGTTTTTCCCACTGAAGGTGTGCCAACGGGCTATTTTTCCAACTAAAAGTGCCCAACGGGATGTTTTTCCCACCGAAAGTGCCTTGCGACCGTGCCAACTTACTGTTTTGCCCACCGAAGGTGTGCCAAGGGACTCTTTTACCAACCGAAGTTACCCAATGGGTTGTTTTTCTCACTGAAAGTGCCTTGCGACCGTGCCGAAAGGTTGTTTTGCCCACCGAATATTTGCCAACGGGCTGTTTTTCCTGCTGAAGTCACCCAACGGGCTGTTTTCGCCGTCGAAGTTGCCCACCTGGCTTTTTGCCCACAAAAGTTTTGCCAACGTGCAATTTCTCCAACCGAAAGTGCCTTGCAACTGTGCCAACTGACTGTTTTCCCCACTGAAGGTTTGCCAACGTGCTGTTTTTCCCACCAAAAGTGCCCAACGGGGTGTTTTTCCCACCGAAAGTGCTTTGCATCCATGCCAACGTGCTGTTTTTCCCATTAAATATGTGCCAACGAGGTGTTTTTCCCACTGAAAGTGCCTTGCGACTGTGCCAGCGGGCTGTTTTGCCCACCGAAGGTACGCCAATGGTTGCTTTTCCTACTGAACGTTCCCAACGGGTTGTTTTTCTTACCGAAGGTGCCAATCGGGCTGTTTTCCCACCAAAAGTGCCTTTCGGTCGTGGGAACAGGCTGTTTTGCCCACCAAAGTTGCGCCAACGGGCTCTTTTTCACACCGAAAGTGCCCAACGTGCTCTTTTCCACACTGAAGGTGCCCAACGTGCTGTTTTTCCTACCGAAGGTGCCCAACGGGCTTTTTTCCCACCAAAAGTGCCTTCTGGTTGTGCCAACGGGCTATTTTGCCCACCAAAGTTGTGCCAACGGGCTATTTTTCCCATCAACGGTGGGCCAACGGGGTGTTTTTCCCACCGAAAGTGCTTGGAGTCTGTGCCAACATGCTGTTTTTCCCACTAAACGTGTGCCAACAGGGTGTTTTTCACCGAAAGTGCCTTGCGGCCATGCCAACGGGTTGTTTTGCCAACCAAAGGTGCGCCAACGACTATTTTTCCCTCCAAAGGTTTAGAACGGGTTGTTTTTCCAACCGAAGGTGCCAATCGGGTTATTTTTCCCACTGACAGTGCCTTGTGACCGTGCCAACGGGCTATTTTGCCCACCGAAGGTGTGCCAACGGACTGTTTTTCCTACTGAAGTTGCCCAACAGGATGGTTTTCCCACTGAAAGTGCCTTGCGGCCTTGCCAAGGTGTTGTTTTTCCCACCGAATGTGCATAACGGGTTGTTTTTCCCACCGAAAGTGCCCAATGTGTTGTTTTTCCCACCAAAAGTGCCTTTCAGTTGTGCCAACGGGCTATTTTTCCCATCGAAGGTGTCCAACGGGCTGTTTTCTCACCAAAAGTCTACAACGGGTTGTTTTTCCCACCAAAAGCGTCTTGCGACGGTGTCGACGGGCTGTTTTAACCACCGAATGTTCGCTAACGAGCTGTTTTTCCCACTGCAGTTTTTCCAACCAAAAGTGCCTTGCGGCCGTGCTAACGGACAGTTTTCCCCACCGAAGTTGTGCCAACGGGCTGTTTTTCCCAACAAAAGTGCCCAACAGTGTGTTTTTCCCGCCAAAAGTGCCTTGCAGCTGTGCCAACGGGCTGTTTTGCCCACCGAAGGTGCGCCAATGGTTGTTTTTCCCTTCGAAGGTTCCGAACGGGTTGTTTTTCACACCGAAGGTACCAATCAGGTTGTTTTTCCCACCGAAAGTGCCTTGCGGCCATGCCAACGGGCTATTTTTCCCAGCAAAGATGTGCCAACGGACTATTTTTGCCACCGAAGTTGCCCAACAGGATGGTTTTCCCACCAAAAGTGCCTTGTGGCCTTGCCAACGGGCTGTTTTGCTCACTGAAGGCTTCTTAATGGGTTGTTTTCCCCACCGAAAGTGGCCAACAGGCTATTTTTCCAACTGAAGTTGCCCAACGGGCTGTTTTCCCCACCGAAAGTGGCCACAGGCCAATGGGCTGTTTTTCCTAGCGAAGATGCCCAATGGGCTCTTTTTCACACTGAAGGTGCCCAACATGTTGTTTTTCCTACCGAAGGTGCCCAACGAGCCTTTTTCCCACCAAAAGTGCCTTGCAGACGTGTGAATGGCTATTTTTCCCATCAAAGGTGTGCCAACAGGATGTTTTTCCCACCGAAAGTGCCCAACGGGTTGTTTTTCCAACTGAAAGTGCCATGTGGAGGTGCCAACGGACTGTTTTTCCCACTGAAAGTGGCCAACGGGTTGTTTTTCCCTCAAAAAGTGTCATATGGTCGTGCCAACGAGCTGTTTTTCCCACCCAAGGTGCCCAACGGGCTCTTTTTCCCTCCGAAGGTGCCCAACAGGCTATTTTTCCCATCAAAGGTGTGCCAACGGGATGTTTTTTCCACCGAAAGTGCCCAACGGGCTGTTTTCCCCACCGAAAGTGCCTTGTGGCTGTGCCAATGGGCTGTTTTTCCCACTGAAAGTGGCCAACGGGCTATTTTCCCACAAAAAGTGTCTTGTAGTCGTGCCAACTGGCTGTTTTTCCCACCCAAGGTGCCGAACAGGATGTTTTTTCCCCTGAAGGTGCCCAACGGACTATTTTCTTACCGAAGTTGCCCAACGGGCTATTTTTCCCACCGAAAATGCCATACGGCTGTGCCACCGGGCTATTTTTCCCACCAACTGGTTGTTTTTCACACTGAAAGTGCCCAACGAGCAATTTTCCCGTCGAAAGTGCCTTACGATCGTGCCAACGGGCTGTTTTTCCCACCAAAGTGCCCAACAGGCTATTTTTCCCACCGAAAATGCCATGCGGCCGTGCCAAAGGGCTGTTTTGCCCGCCGAAGGTGTGCCAACGAGTTGTTTTCCCACCAAAGGTGCCCAACAGCCTGTTTTTCCCACCAAAAGTGCCTTGTAGTAGTGCGAACGAGCTGTTTTGCCCATCGAAGTTGTGCCAACTGGCTGTTTTTCCCACCGAAGTTGCCCAACGGGTTGTTTTTCCCACCGAAATTTCCTTACCATCGTGCCAACGGGCTGTTTTGCCCACCGAAGGTTTACCAACAGGCTGTTTTTCCACCAAAATTGCCCAACCTGCTGTTTTTCCCACTGAAGGTGCCCAACGGGCTGTTTTCCCACTGAAACTGCCTTGTCGCCTTGTTAACGAGCTATTTTCTCCCACCGAAGGTGAGCCAATAGGCTGTTTTTCCCACCGAGGTTGCCCAATTGGCTGTTTTTCCCACCGAAGTTTCCCAACGGGCTTTTTTTCCCACCAAAATTACCCAACGGGCTGTTTTTCACATCGAAGGTGCCCAACGGGTAGTTTTTCCCTACGAAAGTGCCTTGTGGCCTTGCCAACGGGCTATTTTTCCCATTGAAAGTGCCTTGCAGTCGTGCCAATGTGCTGTTTTTCCCACCAAAAGTGCCTTGCAGCTATTCAAATGGGCTGTTTTCCACACCGAAAGTGCCTTGCAGCTATGCCAATGAGCTGCTTTTCCCACCAAAAGTGCCCAACGGGCTATTTTTCCCACAGAAAGGGCCTCGCGGCTGTGCCCAGCGGGCTGTTTACCCCACCGAGGGTGTGCCAATGGGCTGTTTTTCCCACCAAAGTTGCCCAACGGGCTGTTTTTCCCACCAAAAGTGCCTTGCGTCCATGCCAACGGGTTGTTTTGCCCACCGAAGGTGTACCGGTGGGTTGTTTTTCCCACCGAAGCTACCCAACGGGCTGTTTTTCCCACCGAAAGTGCCTTGCGGCCGTACCAACGGGCTGTTTTGCCCACGAAAAATTTGTCAACGGGCTATTTTTCCTACTGAAGTTGCCTAATGGGTTTTTTTCCCGCCGAAGTTGCCCAACTGGCTGTTTTGCACACCGAAAGTTTTCCAACTACAGTTTTACCAACAGAAAGTGCCTTGCGGCTGTGCCAACGGACTGTTTTCCCCACCGAAGGTGTGCCAATGGTCTGTTTTTCACACCAAAAGTGCCCAATAGGGTGTTTTTCCTACTGAAAGTGCCTTGCGTCCGTGCTAATGTGATGTTTTTCCCACCGAACGTGTGCCAACGTGCTGTTTCTCCCACTGAAAGTGCCTTGCGGCTGTGCCAACGGGCTGTTTTACCCACCAAAGGTTTGCCAACAGGCTGTTTTTTCCACCAAAATTGCCCAACGGGCTATTTTTCCCACCAAAGGTGCCAACGGGCTGTTTTCCCACCGAAAGTGCCTAGTGGCCTTGCCAACGGGCTATTTTTTCCCATCGAAGGTGAGCCAATGGGTTGTTTTTCCCACTAAAGTTGCCCAACAGGATGGTTTTCCCACCGAAAGCGCCTTGCGACCTTCCCAACGGGCTGTTTTGCTCACTGAAGGTTTGTCAACGAGCTGTTTCCCCACAGAAAGTGGCCAACAGGCTGTTCTTCCCACCGAAGTTGCCCAACGGGCTGTTTTTCTCACAAAAAGTGCCTTGCGGCTGTATCGACGGGTTGCTTTTCCCACTGAAGGTGCCCAACGGGATGTTTTTCCCACCAAAAATGCCATTCGGTAGTGCCAACGGGCTATTTTGCCCACTGAAGGTGCTCCAGTGGGCTATTTTTCCCACCGAAGCTACCCAACGAGCTGTTTTTCCCACCGAAAGTGGCCAACGGACTATTTTCCCACCGAAGGTGCCCAATGGGCTGTTTTTCCCACCGAAGTTGCCCAACGGGCTATTTTTCCCGTAGAAAGTTGCCAAACGACTATTTTTCCCACCGAAAGTGGCTAACGGGCTATTTTTCCAACCGAAAGTGCATTGCGGCTATACTAACGAGCTGTTTTTGCCACCAAAAATGCCTTGCGTCTGTGCCAATGGGCTGTTTTTCCCACCGAAAGTATCTTATGTCTTTGCCAACGGGCCGTTTTTCCTACCGAAGGTGCCCAACGGGCTGCTTTTCCCACTAAAAATGCCTTGCGGCCGTGCCAACTGGCTGTTTTTCCCATCGAAGGTGTACCAACGGCCTGTTTTCCCAACGAAAGTGCTCAACGACTTGTTTTCCCACCTAAGGTGTGCCAACAGGCTATTTTTCCCACCGAAAGTGCGTTGCGGCAATGCAAACGGGTTGTTTTTCACACCGAAAGTGCCTTGCGGCCATGCCAACGAGCTGTTTTTCCCACTAAAAGTGCCTTGCATCCATCCCAACGGGTTGTTTTGCCCACCGAAGGTGTGCCAACGGGTTGTTTTTCCCACCGAAGTTGCCTAATCGGCTGTTTTTCCCATCGAAAGTGCCTTGCGGTCGTGCCAACAGCGTGTTTTTCCCACCGAAGGTGTCCCATGAGCTATTTTTCCCACAGGAAGTGCCCAACGGGCTATTTTTCCCACCGAAAGTGCCTTGCTGCCGTGCCCAATGGGCTGTTTTTCCCACCGAAGGTGTGCCAACTGGCTGTTTTTCCCACCTAAAATGCCCAACGTGCTCTTTTGCCCACTAAAGGTTTACCAACGGGCTGCTTTTCCCATCGAAAGTGCCCAACGGGCTGCTTTTCCCACCGAAAGTGCCTTGCGGTTGTGCCAACGGGCTGTTTTCCCTCCGAAGTTGCCCAACAGGCTGTTTTTCCCACCGAAAGTGCGCAACTGATTATTTTTCCCACCGAAAATGCCTTGCGGCTGTGCGAACGGGCTGTTTTTCCTAACAAAAATGCCATGTGGCTGTGCCAACGGGCTGTTTTGCCCACCAAAGGTGTGCCAACGGTCTGTTTTTCATGCCAAAAGTGCCCAACAGGGTGTTTTCCCCACCGAAAGTGCCTTGCGTCCATGCTAACGTGATGTTTTTCCCACCGAACGTGTGCCAACGTGCTGTTTCTCCCACCAAAAGTGCCTTGCGGCTTTGTCAACGGGCTGTTTTACCCACCGAAGGTTTGCCAACAGGCTGTTTTTTCCACCAAAATTGCCCAACGGGCTGTTTTTCCCACCAAAGGTGCCAACGGGCTGTTTTCCCACCGAAAGTGCCTAGTGGCCTTGCCAACGGGCTATTTTTTC
>JAOTJB010099430.1:0-10549 GCA_027123815.1 Erythroxylum minutifolium | reverse complement strand
TGTTGTTTACAGCTGAAACTATGGCTCATTTGTTTTTTAAATGTAGCTACTCTATCATTTTATAAAATTGTGTCAAAGATCTTTTGAACTGACACTTAAATGTTGTTTGCTTGTTAAAGATCAACTTATGGTTGCTAGATAACTATAACAGCATCTTAAGAGGGGATTTAGATGCTACCTCATCGCCCTAAGTACTTGTCTATGTACCATATCGTATATAGGAAATGTCAAAAAATTCAAATACCAAGAGACGAGTGTTGATAAAACTCTAAATCAAACTCTTGTTAACATAAGGGAACAATTGATTTTAACGATTCCAATCAACTAAGTGGTAATATTATACATGCATGGAGAATCAAATAAAGGGTACCATATTCACATACACTTTTAATGGCAACAAGCTAACTTTACTTTAACCAGTAATGATGGAAGACGGAAACAACATTGTAATTAACTTGTATGCATATATCAGCTTAATGAGATAAAGGAGTAGGGAATTACTCTCTATTGGAAGCTAAAAGAAGAGGAATGGAAAGATCTATATTGCTAACATTTTGAGTCATGAAGTTTTCTCCTCATGGTCCTTGTATAAGCTAATAGATTTTAGAGGTGTCAAGCTGAGGAACTAAGTGATCTAACTAGTTGAATATGAGAAGTTTCTTGCGTGTTACACACATGTACTCATGAACAAATTATTTACTTAGCCTAGTTAGTGACCTATGTACTTTTTCAATAGTTTGTAATAGTATGATCACAAAATGTTGGCACTTTGTAAATTCCATTTTGTTTCCAAATAAACAACTTAACTCTATTAGATTTCCATTAGATCTATGTCATGCCACTATTAACCTGTAACATGTGACATGCGAGTTGTGCGATTCTGGCCATTTAAATGTCAGTATAGTGTTATGAAATTTATTTTTTAATTTTGACAATATTTAATTATTAAATTTATTTAAAAACAAATATATTTTTCATCATTAAGGATTGTAATGGGTTAAACCCGGCCCTAGCTTGAGCCCCACAGAGCTTGGAGCGGCCTGATTATACACATAAGATTTCTAGTGTATAATCATTTATAAATCTTTCCTTATGTTTATAAATATCATTTACATTTCAAAATTGAATAAAGTATGCTTTTATGTAAATTTGGATTATTGTTATAATATTCTTTTTCTTCATATCTTATTTATTGTTAGATAATTATTATTACTATATTATCTTTAATAGTTACATATTATTAAAAAGTAATTGATAACAATGTAGTTTCTTAAGTTTTTTAAGAAAAGTATTACAAGATAAGTTGATAAAAGGTTACATATATAAAAGAAAAAATATAATATATTTTTATTTTAATAATTTTAATAATTAAATATAAAAAATTTTGAAAAAAAAATCATAACACTACATTAGCATCTATATGCTGAGAATTGTACACCTAGCATGACATATATTATGGGTTAATGATGTAGTAACGAAGATTTAATAAAAACCTAGCAAAAGTTATACTTAAGCGTGAAAATCGTGTTATTTTATAAATGTTAGGGTACAAATTGATATCAGAGATAACGATAGGAAGCATTTTAGAATTTCTGCCTTAAAACATTGACAAGATTGAAAAAAATCATAATAGCCACGTCAGATATTCCTGATCAAAGTCCTATAGTTAGCATGTTATATGTCACATAATTTTTTTGAAAAGTTTTATATGTCACATGTTAAAAGTGTTTTAAGATAGAGATTTGATGAAAACCAACAGAGTTAAGTTTGAGGCTGAAAGTTGTGTCATTTTATAAATATTAAGATGCAAATTGGTACTAGAAATAATAGCATGACTATTTTAAACCTCATATAAAATGTTAATGGGTCAATTGCCTACTTTTATCATTAGTAATATAATATGCATCTCATAAATGGCTCAAATGTCACACACACGTAATTATGATATTAATTATTATAATATTATGCTAGTACACATTAATTAATTCAACATTCTCCGCTTAAACTGTATAATCATACTAGAATGCTTTCATAGCAATATGCATAGCCTAACTAATTATACACAACTAAAACATTGATATAATGTATAGGTCAAACATAATTAGGCATTACAAATCTAGAAGTGTGACAATAACAACAATATGGTTTCAACAAAATGAGTCACTCATCATAAATGTAAAGTTATAAATTGTTTTAAACAATGACAAAATATACATATTATGCATGTATTATAAAATCGAAGAAATCATTATAGAATGGGAATTCCTATTGAAACAAGGAAAGATAGGCACCTAGCTATTCTATACTAGATATATGTTCCTAAAAAAACACATATATGTAAGCTTTTAGTTAGTGGGTGTATGATAGATGCATAATTGATCATAATTTCACCTCATATTTAATACATTTTTGCTAGATATTTGATTCTTTTATTGTATATTTGGTACTTGATTTGCTCCAAGTATGTTTACATGTTATAAAGGCCTTCACAGACTTAGATAAAAACATGGCATAAAATGAAGAGTCGATGCAAAGAAGTGATGCACGGTCGTGCATTTTCCTGTGCACTTCTCCTAGGCCGTGCACTTTACGATTTTCAGAGAATTTGGTGATGCACAATTTGATGCACGGCCGTGCAAGAGACCATCCATCTCCTAGAACCCTAAACTTAGTGGTAAAAAGACATTTTCAGGGGTGGATGAAGGGAGGAGACATTAAGAGGCAATTTTCAAACATGGAGTTCATTCTCAAGGGACGATTTTGGTCCAAAGAAGTTAAGAATATTCGATTGAAGACAATCAGGAGATTTATAATTATAATACTGTTGTTTTCAATTTTTTTCTTTCAATGTATGTTTGTTTTCATGCTTGATCATGTGTAACTAAATGTTCTATTAGTATTTAGGTTAGATGAACCTTATGTTGATACTTTAACATCTTTTGATTCTTTGTTAATGCAATTGATTGATTGATTGATTTGTTGTGATCCAATTACTTATTTTATTTATATTCTAGCAATCTTGAACATAAGACCATAATCTGATTTCATACGTAGTGATTAAGAAATCCTAGGTTTGAATAGATCTATGGTAATTGGAAAGAGTTTATTACAACCCTAGAGATAGGATGATATAAATCTTCTAGATTAGGGTCAAACTTAATAGAGGGATTCATAATGCAATCCTATAAAATTTAGAATTAGTTATTTGTAGACTCAAGGTTAGCTACTAGCATACCATAGGAGTCTCTACCGTCCAACTAATCAACAAAACCATTGCATAAAAAAGATCAATCGATTAAAGGTTTAGGGGGATTCAAAACTTCGATACTAATTTCTGGTAACGATAGTTTTCTAAGTGAATTCCACTGTTTCTGTATTCATTATTGTTTCCTAAACTATTTTACTTGCTTAGTTTTAGTTTCTTTTAATTAGCAATCTAAAATCAATCCTTAGGCTAGATAATAGGAGAAGAGTGATTACTAGTATTCATCATCTTCGCGGGATAAAACCATACTTTCCAGTACTGGCTATAGCTATGTCGTACACTTGTGGTTATTACAATATTGACTAACTCAAAATAAGTCAATCAGTGTGTAACAATCGACTCGTAAGCATATGCTCAATAGTAGTGAGAGATTATACAACTTTCTTTATGACAAAGTAGAGCTTAATGTTAATATGCTTAGAGTGAGAAGTGATTTTAGTGTTTTTACAGAAAGATATAGTTGCATAATTGTCACAATAAAATTAAGCAACCTTAAAATAGAGGCCACAACTTCAAATAATGATATAAAGTTTCGCAGCCATATGTATGATAAATACCTTCATAAAATGCTACATGCTCGACCTCCATGGTCGAAGAAGCAGCAAGTGTTTGTTTAATGCTTTTTCATGAAACAAATCTTCCTATCATCATTACAATATACTCAAAAGCATATTTCTTATCATCCCTATATCTTACATAATTAGAGTCACTAAAAATAACCACTTCAAAAGTGTTGGTATACTGTTTTATCAATATAAGATCTTAGTACCTTGAAGATACCTTAAGATTTTTTTTAGCCTATTTCTATTGGCTTTGTCTAAGATCACTCAAGTATCTACTAACGATACCAAACACAAGTTTAATATCAAAATGTATGGATACTTAAGCATGTATTAAGCTTCCAAGAATTGAAGCATAAGAAACTACTTTCGTTTGATCTCTCTCCACATCATTTTAAGGATATTGGCCCTTAAAGAACTTGTCACCATTGATCATTAGAGTCTTGATAAAAGAACAAAATTGTACCAAGAAAACTTTAAAATATGATTAATTTAGGTGCTTTGAGACAATCTAAGCCACTATTAACCACATCGAAAAGAATTTGTATACCTAAAATATATGATGATTCACTAAGATCCTTCATTTAAAAATGGTAAAATAATAATTGTTTTCTCTTAATCAACATATTAGTGTCATTAGTATCAAGCAATATATCAACAACATATAAACTAGAAATATGTAGTTGCTCCCATTAACCTTCATATATATATGGATCAATAATATTTTCCTTGAAGCTTTTACCAGTAACAATTTTACTAAACTTAAGATGTCATTGCCTTGATGTTTATTTCATTCCATAAATTAACTTTTACAACTTACGTGCCATATTTTCTTTCCTAACTATCTCAAAACCAATAGGTTGAACCATTTAGACATCTTCACTTAAGTCTATATTTAAGAAAGTTGTTCTCATATCTATTTAAAGAAGCTCTAGGTCAAAATGAGCCATAATGATTTGTAAAGAATCCTTAGTGAAAACAAAAGAGAATAACTCTTTATAGTCAATACCTTTTTGTCAGGTTATACCTCACTATTTGATCTTTGCATCACGTTCAGTCTTGAATACTAATTTGCATCCAATAGGTCTACAATCTTTTGGTAATTTTACTAAGTTCCACACTTTACTTTATCACATAGAGTTCATCTCATAACTAATAGAATCTATTCAAAATTTATATTAAGGACTAGAGATGGTTTCATTATAGGTAGTTAAGTTTGAAGTGTCACCAGTGTCTTACTCATGCTCTTTAAAGTATATAATATAATCATCAAATATTGTTGGTCTGTAATCCTTTCTAATCTCTTTAAATGTAAATCTTCTATGATTACATTTAGAGCCTCTTATGCTATATGCACAATAGATTCATCCTAAATGGCTAATGGAAGTTAATCAACTATAGGGCTAATTGTTAGAGTTGAAACAATAGGCACAGGAACAATAATTGGTTGTTCTCTTAACATAATTTTCCTAAACTATTAGCTTGTACCAGTTTCATTTCCTCTATGGTCCATTGCTCTTTTTAAGCATTATAAATAGAGATAATAGATTCAATCTGTGATAGAAGAGACCCCATAAGAAACCACACAATATGATTCTTATCAATTTCCATACTGATCACCTTAATCTTAAAATGATGAGCCACAATCTTGTCAATGTGCTCTCTAATCTTATTAACACCGTAAAAAATAGTAAAATGTAGAATGCTCTAAATTCATTCTTCTCATTCTTAGATAACCTCTTATATTTTTTATTTAAGGCTTCAAGAAATACTTTTTTATTCTTAATCTTCGAAATGTTATCATGTATAGAGTCCTCCTTATGATTCCTCATAATCAGAAAACAACATCAGTTCAAATGCTCTTAGTCATTATAAAGCTTTTTATCTTTAGCAAAAATAGTGAGAATAGTAGGACAGTTATCTCTCAAGGTCATGTCCAATTTCATAATTGTTAAGTTCATCATACGGGAATTATTATTAGTTACATGAGGTTTCAAAATGACAGAGGATTGAGGATTGCTCAAAGTTAAAGAAAAATCATAAAAAAGACTTTAATACACATGTAATATAAGGTTATGTTATTTGCCCTTTCTTTAACTTTCTTAAATGATCCACAAAAGTGATCATTGAATGCTAAACTCCGATATGCATAA
This sequence comes from Erythroxylum minutifolium, assembly GCA_027123815.1. NCBI lineage: Eukaryota > Viridiplantae > Streptophyta > Magnoliopsida > Malpighiales > Erythroxylaceae > Erythroxylum > Erythroxylum minutifolium. Next base: position 4,571 of record JAOTJB010099430.1, on the reverse strand, counting down.
AAAAAATAGACTCATTCATACGTAAGAGCTATACATTAAACATCACAACCAAATGCATCGATCATATTGATAGGATAGTAAAATTGTGTCATTTCATAATATTTGATATATTCTCTTCACCAATCTAAACATCCTACTAAATAATAAACTCATTAATAGGATAATTTCATTGTCTGTATGGATCTTAGTATAAAACTTAATCAATATTAGGAGAAAATACTATCAACAAAAATATATGAATGCCTACACTTATGAGAGATAAGTTCATAAGCATATAATTTTCAGTTATATCTAAAACATGATAATAACATTAACGTAATCAAATGCTATATTAAACAAATGATAACTAGGCAAAAATAATATGTAAAGTTATCCAAAATATAGTAATGTTACCATATAAATGAATAAAATATTCAATAAAAATTATAATAAATAAAATATGTTAAGACAACTCTCTCAAAATAATAGCAATAACTTATTATTGTTCTTCTTATTATTTTAAATTATGAGCAAAAAGCCATAAATATGCTAAAATGACATGATTGTAAATAAGTTAAAATGGTATAATTACAAATATTTCTAGATGACAAAATTGTAAATGATTGGAGATGATATAATCGTAAATAACTAGAGATGTCAAAATTATAATACTTCATCTTCAACCTTTAGATTATAAAATTTGGCCATACAACCCATAGGTTACCCATCACTCGATCTGGTGATATATTGTCAATGGGGAGGCCGTTTTCGACAATTTTAAAAGAATTTATCTCCTCTTCTAAAAACTAAATGATTCATACGAAAACTACCGAAAAAGAGATCAAAGAACTAGAGATGTTGATCATGGATAGAGCTTCGAAAAAATCAAGATTTTAAATCCTTTTTATTTGAAAACTTATCCAAAACATATATTAACACTTGTATAAATGATATACGAGAAGTACTTGCCTCCCAAAAATTGTATTCCCGTGTCTAGAGAAATTTTCAAAAAAATTGGTATGATAAAAGAATGAAAATTCAAAACTTGTTGGCTTTGACACCAATTGTTGGTTTGGATATCATTATGCCTTAACCAACTAATACAAAATTTCTTGACTTTGAAACTATGTATAAATAACAAGATTAGAGAGTTACTTTCTAAAGAAGATGGAAATTGACTGGAAACTATAATTCCTCAATAAATTGTTGCAAGATAATAATCAACTACAATAAAACAGTGTAAGGTTCTTAAAACCTATTAACTAATCTTGATTACACATCACCACAGGATACTCAAATTGATGATATGTTCTATAAATTAAGAATACATAATTAAGTTAAAATACGCATCTTGTGGTTAGCCACAAGCTTAATTTGTACAAGATTGGTAAATGGACCTAAAGATCTATAGCACAATTAATAATATAATCCATAAATGACCCAAAGGTGTACCACATATATATATGATTAATATATTAATTGTTATAAGATTATGTTAATTCACATTAATTAATCCAACAGATGTTCCTTCGGTGTTTGTTGTCATGAAAATATGGTCAAGGCATGGACAATTGGAGCGGATGGTTGTCCAAGTAGGGAATTCTGTCTCTGAGGCGATAGGAGGACATGTTCATTTATTGGCTACCCACAATGACACTTTGTATGCAGGGGCCAAAGACAGCCCTATATACGTGTGGAATTTCAGTTTAGAAAGTGAATGTAATAATATTTTTAACGGTCACTAGTCAACTATCGAAACTCACATCGAACCAGTTGTGTGCTCGACAATAGAAGCGGGAAGGTTATTCTTATGTTTGATGAAAAATTTTATGTAATTGGAAACTCTTGTAGGACATGAAGATACACTCCTCTGTTGGGCTTGTATTATATTAATCTCTTGAATCGATGGTTCTGTACGAGTATGGGGTATGTCCCAAGCAGATAGCATGGAAACAAGTTACACTCACAATGAAGATCGAAGAGTTATAAATGTGGAAAAGAATGAAGGCAGACCAATTTTGTTTGTTCTTGTAAGGGCTGTATGACTTACCTTTATTCACAGCAAAAGGAAGATCTTTGGGAGGGTCAGAGATCTTCGAGCAATGCAGAGCGGTCATAGTGATTGTTTTTCACTGGCGATGGGATAGGCGTAGTTGGTATGTGAAGGTAATTGTCAAAATATGATAGCAGTAATGAACAAGAAGCTATCTAAACTGCAACTTTAGGTATATAGATTTGTACTTGTACAATACCTTGTGATGATTCCTTTGATAGATAGAAATAAAGTCCATTTTTCATTTCTGCATTGAATTCTTGTAGGATTGCTATATATGATGTATGCTTATAACGACCACAAAAGCACATGCTTGTTACATGTAATGAGGGTTAGTATATGACGAAGGAGGATAAGGTTCCTCACCAGAATAATGAGTCCTCCGTTTCGTTACAAACAGAGTATAGAGATGTTAGATAGCATCAAAGCATGAAACGATTTAGACTGCACTATTTAATGTTCTTTTCGGGTTGATTTGAGTTGTCTTAAAACATGGCTGGTAGCATCCAGTTTCTTCATGGGTCATTTCATATTATAGTCTTAAGAGCTTAAGTCTTTATTGTTGTCATCATTTTTAGCTTCCTAATATTCTGGACGTTCAAGTCTGCTTTTAACATTAGGTGACATGTCATTTGCAACTTATAAGTGAATTGGATCTGATAGGTTAAAGAAGTTCAAAGAGAGATATTTTTGTTCTCATGATCCCTGTCATTTTAAAATTCCATTATGGTTCTCACTATTCGAGTGCTGGAAGTATGTTGCGTAATCTTGTTAAAGTTGAGGCATTCAGAACTCCTTCAGTTGAATTTCAAGGGATTTGATCGACATCAGCACAACAAAGGAGTATTAATTCTGCCAACCTTCTCTTTAGTTCAGGCACAAAAAATGCTCTTCTTTTCATTCATAAGCATAAAATAAATTTCTAGAGAGTGCACGTGTTTCTGTTCATTTGAATGAACGAAATGATTGCATAGTGGGCCGTCTTTCAAAATCCAGACGAAAAAAGAAAAGGTCAAGTTATATCATGTTTCAGCCCCTGAACGTAATGACACATGCATCGTGGGATCCTCTCAATTGCACTAGCTGAATGTATACACCACCACCCTTGACGGACAGGATACACGCTTCCTTTTCCAGCATAGGAAAAGCCTTAGCAAGTTCTGAGCCATTATGCCTAGCTAGCTTGTCGAGTGACACAAAACTCTTGCTCGATCAATGCACAACTGCCTTTTTCGCAGTCCAGTCATTGATCTTCACTGGAAATTAGGTAGAAGAAACAAAGGCCGCCCAGGTTGGATACGAAGTCAAATAACTTGAAAAGGATCCAAGCCAGAGGCTTTGACAGAACGAACTAATTGGCCATTCTAACCTCAAACCAGAGAAGAAAATCTATAAAGCATTTCTTTTGTATCCCGTTGCTGGAATGATATCAGTATTGATCTCTATCAACAAATTTTGGAAGAGAACAATAGTATTTTTCTTCTGGATTTTTGTATTCTTTTCTTCCGTATAACATAAATTGTGCAGTTGAATGCTATCTTAATTGCAGAGAATTAGAATGTCGTTCCATATCAACAAGTGCGGACATCTGAAAAATAGGTAGTCGTGTGATTCCGTTTCCATATTGCATTTAAAATAACAAATGAAAATTCTACCCCTTGTTCAAAACTTTTGTTTGATGGCTAGCCATAAAATAAAGGTAACTTTGGGAAGACAGAGTAGCAAACCAATTTTTTCTCCAATGCACTATTTGTTGGCTGCCCATGAATATCTCTAAACAGAAGCTATTAATGAAACTAAAGGACTTGCTTCCCTGGAAGAGTCTGGCAGGTTGTATGGAAAGTGCTCTGGGAGTGAAGAACAAGAGGCCACTTCCATGTGTTACAGTGAATGGTAGCTTCCATTTTAGAATGAGCTGGTAAACCTTCAGTTGTGGATCGAATGTTTCAGAGTCTATGAAGAGGTTCTAAAAGATGTCAATTCTCATACCATAAAAAATTTTAAATTAGAGCATTTGGTTTTACGATCCAAATGCTTTTCTGTGATGGTAATCACCTTCACTCCACCAATCAACACTCAGAAACATCAAAACAACAGCAAGAACCAAAGATGTGTGTGAGAAGAAGTGTCTGAAGCATTTACGAAGAAGGCAAGAAGAGATGGTCTGGAAGATTCTAAGCAGAGTCAAAACAAATGACAAAGTCTTAAACACACCCACGTGATGCACTATCATGTCAACACATGTCTGAAGTATCAATACAAAGCATTGTCGTTTTATACAAATTAAGAAGACAAAAACGCAGACATGTTCTCTTAGCACCCAAAACGCACAGTAGCAGGGTGAAGCATTAAGTTGGTCACGTGAATGGCACATGGCTCATGCATGCAATCACAGCCTAGAGTCTCTCCTTCGTCAGATATAAAAGACGCAATTCAGTATCAGTCAACAACACAACATATTTTTCTGTTCATTGTAATCCATCATCTGTGAGTGAAAATACTGAGTGAGAAAAATACCAGAGAGTGCTAGAGTACTTAC
>JAOTJB010099058.1:0-20209 GCA_027123815.1 Erythroxylum minutifolium | reverse complement strand
GAGGGAAAAATGTGTGATCATCTATTGTGACTCTAGTGCAGCAATTTCAATGGCTAAAAATCCATCTGATCACATGAGAACTAAGCACATGAAGGTGAAATATCATTACGTTAGAGAATTGATTGAAGAAAAGGAGATTAAGATGGCCTTCTGCAGATTAAGCTTTCAACTTGCAGATTTGTTCATCAAAGCATTACTGAAATGGAGGTTTGAAACTTTAAGAAATATGATAGGTGTGCAGGTTTCACAAAATAAAAGAGGAGCTGTTGAATTGAATTGTTTTGTAAAACCAGCTATGCTAAAACTTGCTGAGGACCTTGCTACGGCAATCAAATTGAAGAGGAAAAGAAGGGTCATGACCAAGCTGAAGCCTCCTAGACATCTTAGGAAACTTGAGCTGCTGATTTTGGGAATAATTCAGAAAACTATGCCTCCAAAAAGTAAAATTCTAAAGATTGAAGATTAAAGAAGGAAGTTTGGTGAAGAAGCTGAAGATGTCTGCAGAAAAATTGATGCAACCTGTTGGAGTTCATAAAACCTAAAGAAGTTTTTTTCCTGAAGCAGAATTGGAGCACGGAGTAAAGCTGTCAAAGCATAACTTCTAGTTGACCTGGAAGGCGTGAGTGAAAGCCTGATCAATTCGTACATCAAGCAAACAAGTGGTCCTGCATATCAGATTCTGTTTTTCTTCATATAGTTAGAAATCAGCGGCATTTAATGTATGGCAATGGCTGTTTTAGCATGTTTTTTGTTTGCTAGCTGACGAAAGGATTATGAGACGTGTATCACTCTTGTCTCTTGGATTACAATTTCTCAATTCTTAGCCTTTGATTTTCGGATGTTCAAAATTTCATGTAAGAGCTGAATATAAAAAGCTCAATGTTTTCATTGAAAAAATCAATCAAGAAAACCTTCATACTTGAAACATGCTTGTCTTCTGTTTTTCTCTTTGCCTACATATCGAAATTTGAGTGTTAAGAAAAAATTCAGAGACATTGGTTCTGTAATTTTGTTCTATTCAAAATTCAAACATTTCAATCATAACAAAAGCCTACACTATTTACATTTGAGAGGAATCAGATTATACAATATATACACACTATACAGAAGCTAATTTGACATATACAAAATTTCAGAGTATCAGTTTCCCTAAGGCGTGCTGCTGGATCCATCAAGTAGCTTGAAGTTGCACAGCTAGTTTGAACATCTGTTGCTCAAGTGGAGGAGGGATTTCTTCATCTTCCTAGAGAAAGAGCTTTGGATGCAACAGACATGGACGCTTGACATCCTCATCCAGAGCGTTCAAAACAAGCAATCAATCATATGGAATTGGGTAAGTTGAGTTTGAACTCTTTTATGTTTGTTTTTTCTTTTTTCAGTAGTTTGCCTCAATTTACAATCTGGGACTCTTTTGCTGGTTAGATTACGAATCAGAAGTTAATTTTCCTATTTGGTGGCAACAACATGAACGAGGTGAAGGAAATCATACAATTAGCAGTAAGGACAAAGCATGAATTTATGGTCGTCTGCATTAGTAACAGCTTCACAGAACAACAATTCAGCAGTACCATGTACGAAATAATTCAAAAGCAAGATGTCTACTGCTTAATTGGAGAGGAACAGTGGCAATTATTTAAGCTGAGGCTGGAGAGTATGCTCTTTTCCAAAATTCAAGTTGGTGTTACTGCTGAAACAGACACAATTTTGTTTGGAATCCAAAAGCTTCTGAGCTATAGCAAAACCACAGAATGGGCTATGCTTTCCCAAGGATCAGAAATTAAGGTCTGTGGACTTGGATCTCTAGTAAAGCAAACGTTTCTCCAGTTTTCTCAATGGCAGGCACAAGCAACCCGCGACTTTGCAGCAGCTTTCGTAGATTACTATGGGGGGCTCAGCAAGCTCCAACTTCCTCCATGTCACATTGAATTTCCACCTCGCGGAACTCACATCCCATCTCAGCTTCTGTGCCCTGAGTGTAATGCTGTCATGAAGATAAGCACTAATTTCTCTTGTGATCACCCCAACTATCATGTTACTTCTACCAGTATCACCAATATTACTAGCACTAACAATGGAAGCACCACTTCCATTGTTGATACCTCGAGTGTTGCAGCTACAAATATTGGCGCTAGTAGTCTTATTAGTGCCGGAGTTCTTGATTCCTCTAGCAATGCCAAGCGCTTCAAATATAGCAATTAGCGGTGGCGCTTTTGTTGAAACTTCCACCATTGAAGCATCTAATGTTGCTGGCAAAACATATCCCTGAATTATAGTGATTCTCTTCTTCGTAACTTGAGTGTGTTTTTCCGTTTCTGTGTTTGATGGTTTGGTCTTTTTTCTTCTTGAGCTGTAACGGGGGCTTGAGTTGGCATATGACGCCATAAAATAACATTCAAGTGTTGCCGTTGATTGTCACTGAATAACTAATACTTAGATTTGAAATGAATAAAAGATTCGACCACTTTGAATCATAATTTCATCTAAAATTTCCGTACTTCATATATGTATATCTGTATCAGTAAGCTAAAATATGAGGTTATAAAGTTACAGCCTTTTTTTCCTTTTCTTTTTTTTTTCAATTTTTCATAAACGCAATTCCCTTTAACTGACAACAATTAATTTGAGCATATAAGAATGGCAACAAACGTGCTTGACACTTGAAGAAATGATTTTAATTTACCGAAGAATAAAACTTAAAAAAAACTAATTTGATTATGAAGACAATGCACCAAACTACCAATCCTTTTATATAGCGAGATTAGAAACCAAAATTACTCATTAAACTTACAAAACGAAGTTGATTTCATGTGACAGTTTAATTATTTTAATTAATTGTATATCTTTGTTATTCTCATCGTCATTCTATAATAAGCAAAATTAACCTTAATGATAATAATTGAATTAATGAGCTTCCAAAGTCTTATTTAAATGCAGCATAATTTGAACAAATTAATAAGGATGATGAAATACATAGCAAAACTTATAGTCTATGTTGATTTATAGCCTATAACTAATCGGTTCGTTATAGATATAATTAATTAAAGATGTTATTTATTTTATGTATATTTGTTTAATTAACTAAAGTATAAAATAAAATTTATGAGATAAATATATCTTGCAAATAAAATTATGATAGAATTATAATAATAATATCCATACTGTATTTATATATTATTTCTAAATTGTTGATAGTCATTCGTCAATTAAAATCGAAGAGTGATATAGCCAAAAGGTTAACACACTTTGTGTTTCTTATTTATAAAGAAAATATTTAATCTCGAAGACTAAAGTATAAAGATACTTAAATAAATATGTATTTGTTTATTAGAAAATAAGTTTACTATTCTATTTAGAGTAACTCACTTAGATATAATATTAAATATGTAGAGATAGTTAAGTAAATTAATAAAGCATTTGTAACTTTAAAATAAATAAGGAGAATGTTCCATTCTTAATTAGTAGTGATTTAAAAAATATTTGATCATAGTTAATTGAAATTGGAAATATGATATTTTCTAATATCAATTATAAACTGATTGATATTTAGTAAGAAAAAAATTATAATTGAATTTAAATAAAGTAGACACTTATTTTCCATCATATGTCTAATTGGACTATTAAATGACGAAAGAATTAATTTATATAATCTAACTATGCATGGACAAGTTGAGTCAAATTATTTTAACATTTTAAATATTTAGATGGTCATGACATGTTATTAAATGTCGACCTTGATATGTAAATATAAATTATTTAATTGAAGAATTAAGATAAATTAAAAGGAGATTTAATTTACCTAACTATAATTATAATTATAATTTATAATCATTGTCATCATACTAAAAAAAGAGTATTTTAAAATAAAAATTAATTTAAATTAAGTTGGACTTAATTATGAAGTTGAAATTTTTGTAAGGTAATTGGACTCTAATTGTAGTTAGTAGTTTAATTTTGATTAGGAAAAACCCTAATTTCTTTTTCTATAAATAGGAAAAAGATATCAGAAAGTTAGGATTCATGTTTATTCATCTTAAAAGTATTTGATTTTTTTTCTCTGCTCTGTGAATACGATTAGGGATTAGATATGCGATAATTTTGTAGTTGATAGTTCAAGAATAAATTTTTTGTAAAAATTTGAATCATGTACATGTCAACCCTATTTTAGCAAAAAAGTGTATTTTAAACCTCAATATTTTCAATAGAATATAATTTGAACTCTAGTGTTTTACAATGTTCAATTTAAACCATAACATTTTTAAAACATCCAAAATATACTCTAAGTGAATAGATAATTCGATGCAGTTTACTATCTGTCAATTAAATGTCCAATAGCCGATGGCAACCATAAATCTCTGGACTTATGTGAACTCCTTCATGAACTCCTTCAGAAATGAGTACATTTCGCATTTTTATGTTGCCTTGTTTCGATTTGAGTAATTTATAAAAAAAAATCTTAAACACATCTTAGTTTTATAATACTTGCTCAAACTTTAAAAAGTCATATTAAAATACTTAAACTTTTAATTTGTTACAAAAATAGCCTAATGTTTTTCATTAATGTCACCGACATGACTCGCTACATCAGGTTTTTGTACTTGCTGTGTGGTTGACACAAGTCCACTATTTATCTAATTAATTATTAATTATTTTATTAAATTTTAAAACATAAAACCTAATCTTTTGTCTTCTCTGATGACCTATTAGTTTCAACCCCATTACATTTTTTGCTTCCTTCTTCATCGACTGTCGTCCTTCTTTTCTCTTAGGACTAGTAAATAATGTGGGTACAGTTCCACTCGCCATTTATCACCGTCACCAATCCATTTCTGCAATCATATAACATAAGTTAAGCACCAAAAACACAACATATCAGAACAAGCAAAAGTGGACGAAAGTTTGTGTTTTTTAAATGATCTTCCAACTCATCATATGATTACATAGACAAACAAAAGCAACCAACAAGAATTATGAGAGAGCGAAGCATAATATCTTAACGACTAGAACTCTTCAAAAACCAACCTTCTTACTTGAAGTCCCCACTCCAAAAACCCTTTACAAAAGAGAGAAGATAAAAATGGTTTCAGAAAATCAAAAACTAGAGTGATAGACAGTAGCTCAACATGATTTATCAAAGAGAACCTTGATTATCTTTTTTTTAAATGAAAAATAATTTTAATTATAGTAAAAACTAAATCCAAGTTATAACAAGTTCATGACTTTAAGTCGACCATCATATTAAAATATGACCAAAAACAAAAACTCTCTAAGGTAGGATAATTTTCTGCAAGATAAACAATAACAAGAAACAACTATATGCACCACTGATGTTTCATCTTCATGGAAAAGCTCATTCACCATTTCTAGTTTATGAGGATCATTTAACCCCCTAATGTTCCACGATTTGGGGGAAGCCTCCTGGTATTTGGGATTCGATTTTCTCTTTCCTGCAGATTTTTCTTTGGCAGGTTTAGATTGCACGTAAAAATCTCCATGGATATTAGGGAAATGGGCTACCACTAATGGAGTATCACAGTCCTTTGCTTGTTCATATATAAAAGATGACCCATGTCCCCTGATTCTTAGTTTGTCCGACAGTTGTTAATGGAGTCAACATGTTGGCCCAATCCATCTGACAATGCTCTAAATACTAGGAGGTGAAATCATTCACTCCACTGTCCAAACTCTCTACATTGTCTGCACTGGAGTTGTCAATAGTTGGTTGCTCCTAGGAAATATTTGTAACAACTTGTTCGGACCTCAAACCAACTAATTGATTACCATTATCTACAACCTGAGCCATTTGTGAAGCCGAAACACCATTAAATACATCCACAACACCATTAAGCATGCCCAACAACAACACTAGTATTTTAATCTATTGTGAGAAGGCTATTTTTAACAGCGTCAACCTGGGTCGTATCAGAAACTACACCAATAATAGCAACCATTGCATATTCAACAGCATCGACCATACTATTACAACTTCTACAACATTACTAATGTTATTATCTGCCTTCATTAAGGGTGATTAATAGACAACTCCCCTGTCTTCATTTATTGCACCATTCTTATCATCAACTACACCAGAATCCAGTAACTCATCATACCATCCAGTTTGAGAAATTTTACCTGTAGGCTTCAAGATTTGGCTATCATTCGTCAGTTTCCAGGGATAGGAGATAGGCATGACCGTCTTCTCCATCGGGTTATAAATGATGATGATTCAAATGAAGAACATTCTTGATTGATAGACAACCACAAACTAGAGGAAGTCTTGCAAAGAAAGATGAGAAAATTTCTGAACAAAAAGAAAACCTTGATGCTAAAAAGAAAGAGAAAGAAGAATTCAGAAAAAGAAAAGGGAAAAAATATAGAAGGGAAAAGCGCTTGCGACTGAGGAAACTATTTTTAAAAAAAGGTTGTTTCATAAAGAGATGATTCCTAAAGAAAAAAGAGGGAAGAAGATAAAAATAGCTGCATAAAAAAGAAAGACACCAATACCATAAAAAATGTTTCAATCAACAAGAGCTAAAGTTAGCTATAAAATGTAGTACAAGAAAAGAAAGGTGGTTGCTGGGCAGATCTTACCTCCCATGATGTTTGATAACATAGGTATACCTATCTCTCCTCACTTTGTTACCATTGGTTGGGAAAATTTTCTGAAATTAGATGAGACAGTATGCTATAAGCTAGTTAAGATATTCTACACACATATGAAAAAGTAAGAAATTAATGGAAAGATAGCCATTGTCTCATGAATGCATGAAAGTGAAATTTTAATTTCTGAGGAAATCTTAGGAGATATACTAGAAGCAGTTCCTATAGAGAGAACTAAGTTTTCCTATCATAAAGTTGTCAAATTCATCTGCCTTCATCCAGAGAACATACAAGACGGGAGACCCTGAAGCAGACAATTAGACTTAATACCACGGTGTTTTGCATCGCTTTTAGCTACTTCGATTTTTCCTAGGAGTAGCTCAGTTGAAAAGTGCAGTCTGCTAGACACCTATATAATGTATAATTTTCTAAAAGGAAACATAATGAATCTTCCAGCTATGATCTTGAGGTTCATGGTGGATAAGGGAAATCATAAGAATACTACCGGTTACCTACCTTATGGAATATTGCTCACCCAGATTTTCAATCATTACAGAGTTCCTTTTGTAAATCTAAATTGGTATGCATCGAGCTAGGTTTCACCCTTCCATTCCCTATCAATTTGGATATAGTTTGCAAAACAATGTTTGGCTAGAGAAAAGATCTTAAAGAGTAGCAGAAAACTTAGATCATGCTTCAAAACAACAAACTCCTGTCCCTCTTTAGGATGAAAATAGTGCAAATCTCTAACAACAACTGAAAGATATTCAAGCCAATCAAGAACAAATGTGAGAACAAATAGATAGCATGCAAAATGAACTTCTTGACATGCAGATTTTGTTCAAAAAAAATCCTTGAATCTCTTCAATAACTCTGTTGCTATATGCTTTTTGCTTGGCTTATTTATACTAACGATTTTGTTTGGTGCATTATTTACTCTTTCTTTTTATTTTTTTATAATGAAAAAGGGGGAGAGTTTATATAGATATATTTTGCATATGTGATGATTTATTTCTCAATGCTGCCTCGATTACATATATGATTGATTTTGTTATTGAAATTGTGAAAATTTGTGATATATAAACGATAGGTTCCTTTTTTAAGAGACAGGCTCCTTCTAAGTATGTCTAAACATATAAAAGTCACAGGTATCTTTCAAAATCATTTATTATCTCTTTGAATTTTGAAAAATATATCTATTATTGCTTGTCATCATCTAAAAGGGGGAGTTGTTAGCTCAAGGTTTATAGTTAACTATTTTGATGATAACTATATAATATTTCAAAATTCAAATTGGATTTATTTCCTTTTATAGTTAACGGTCTAATTCTCAAAAAGAAATAAAATCATAAGAAATATGCTTTCTTTCTTGCTATATCCTTCTTTATAAACTTACCTTATTAGAAATGGTTTATTCGAAATGATCCTACTAATTATGAAAATCGTATATCAGCTCCATGATTACTGAAAGATTTGTAGTAAAGATGATATCAAGATTATTTAGATTTAAATCGATCCAGTTGGCTAAAGACACAAGTGAAGCAATGACTAGTTAAAGAAATTGACTATTAAAGAAGAGCAATAACACTTATGAAGTAACGAATATACTCAAACTTTTGAAACATTTGAGCAGCGTTCATATTCTTGAGAGTTATATCATTCATATTGTGCCTTAGAAAGTGAAATCACTCTATTAAGAGAGAAATTTTTATTTTATTTTTCTTTGAGCTTTTAGAAACTTGTTATACACTTCGAGTGTGGAAGGTTGGAGAACCTTGGAAAATAGTATTAGTGAGCTTAGAGAGGCTCGTCAAATTTAACACTCGAATTTTTATAGTGAAATACTCAAGTTAGATACTTGGAGACTAGACATAGACTTAAGTTGTAAGCTGAACCAATATAAATCGATTGTCTCCTTCTTCTCTCTCTTTTAAAATTCTGCATTATATTGTTTGTGTGTTCTTTTTAATAAGAGGCTCATTCACTTTTATAAAAGGCTCATTATGTTTTCAACTTGCAAGAGGTTCCTTTCAATTTTAACAGGCACCTTCTTTTTTAAAATTGTTTTAACATGATTCATCAGTCAATATCCTCATTTTGTTTAAGCAGGGTCTTATCCTACAAAAGACTCTCATTGTTTAATAGGCTCCTGTCATTTAAAAGGCTTTATGATCTGACAGGCTCTTACGGTTTTTATTCGTTAACTAGGATTTGTTTATTATATAAATTGAAAGAACTTGCTAAAATTTTTTGACACACACAATTCACCCTATTTTTGCGTGTGTTTGTTTTATCAATTTGTATATTAATCTTTAATAATATCATGTTACTCCTACCACTACAATCTTGTTGCTTCATTGGCCAGTGCAGGCCCTATGGATGGCAAAAGTAATGTTTCCATTAGTATCTCATTTGGTGGCACTTCCACTTCTTCCATAGCTACTACCACCAACTTCTTCCATAGCTAATACCACCACATCTACTATTTTTGGTGGTAGGAGCATAATTACTGCATGTGCTGGTTCAAATGTTGGAGATACCAACATTGCTGGTGCCTACCTCAGTTGCTACCTCCAATGCTAAAGTTACAAATATTGGAGCTAGTCACATTATTAGTACTTGAGTTCTTGATAAATCTAGCATTGCTACAACAAACATTGGGGCTATGGAAATTGGTAGTGTCACCTCTATTGTTGATACCTCTACTAATATATCTACAAATATTAGAGATAGTGGCCTTGTTACTGTGTCAGAGTTCTTGATAAATTTAACATTGCTGTTACAAACATTGGAGCCATGGAAATTTGTTGTGCCACCTCCATTTTTAATACCTCTATTGTTATAGCTACAAATATTGGAGCTTGTGGCCTTATTAGTGCTAGAGTTCTTGATACCTTTGGCATTGCTACTACAAATACTGGAGCCATGGAAATTTGTAGGGCCATCTCCATTATTGATACCTCGAGTGCTGCAACTATAAATATTGGAGCTAATGGTCTTATTAGTGTCGGAGTTCTTGATACCTTTAGCAATGCTGCTTCAAACGTAGCAATTAGAGGTGGTTTTAATGTTGCTTTTATTGAAACTTCCACCATTGAACCATCTATTATTGCTGGAAAAATATATCCTTAAATTATACTAATTCTCTTTTTTGCGTAAGTGTGTTTTTCATTTATATATTTAATGTTTTGGTCTTTTTTCCTCTTGAGATGTCATTAGAGATATAATTTATAATTGAACATTTTATAAAGTCTATAGTATTATTTCAAAAAATATTTTTATACCTTATTTAAGACTTAATGAAGTACTAATATGTAAAACCACAAACTTTTCCTTTCGTGCGTTTATAAATTTTCATTTTATGTGAATGATGTTTCCGGGTGAATGTAAATCTTATTTTTGCTAAAATGTTAATTGGGGACCCGACCCTGAATGATTTGAAAATACTTGAGACAATTATTAAAGTCAAATGATAGTCGAAAAATATTAGATTTGACTGGTATAAAAATGGACCAAAAATAATTCGATTGGATGGATTTATGATAGATCAAGGCTGACCTTGTTTTAAATTATTTTGGAGTAAATTGGAAGCATTTTCGGGCTGAAACATAAGGACATAAACCAAGTAAGCCAAGTGTGAAAGAATCAGCCATAGTTAAGGATACTTAAAGTAAATCAATCCAACTTAGATGTTTATATGTTTAGATGCAACATGTTAATAAGTTGACTTGAAAACTCCTACCAAAATTGGACAGATTTTTCTTAAGCCACTTAATTATTTTGGACAAGAAATAATACATGCACATGTGAATGAGCCTTAAGTGGCAACTATCACGTACATAAAGAGGTTCTCATTATTTTGGAATAAGAATGAATGAAAACCTCACGCTGCCACGTTTATGAAGGAGTAGATGTGAGGGACATAAAATTCATTATATCTGGGACCAATACAAGGTATGGACGTGGCTCATAGACAAGATCAAAATAACTTGTTATATGTAGGAGATAAGAACTGTTGTGGATGATGTAAGAAATTAATCAGTTAATTAAACAAAGATGTTAAGAGCTAACATAATGGAAAGTTGTTGGAAACCAATCATGCAATGTGTTGGATATATTTCTACAAGGTGTAACTTATACAAGGATGATGAAGGAACTGCTTCACCTTACTTCACCAACATTTTACTACTCCTTTAGACTAGAATTGATGATGGACAATTTCAACTACTCCTTTCATGCACAGATCTTCCAAGTTTTGTCTCTAGGAATAATTTCTGTATGGTGCTTAAGCTTCCAACTGTGGACAACATCTTCATCAACGCCAGCTACATGTAGGGAAAAGATGGACAACACTCTACTGCCTGATTTTGCTATGTTAAACCACTCTTGTCCTTCCTCTTTAGCTAGTCACATGAATCCTTAAGCTAGTTACATGAATTCCCTTACTAATCGCGTGAATGTTTGAGCTAATTGCACGGTTAAATGAAAAGAAAAACAGCATGGTAAATGGAGAGAAAATAGCTTGGTTACATGTAAAGAAAACAACATGTATATCCGTATCCTATATATGTTGTTCAATGGTTATTAATTGGCAACATGTAGATAACTATATATGTGGCCCAATGGTTGTTCAATGACAGTATGTATGTTGTACATAGTTCAATGGTTCAATACAAGGAAGACAACATATATGACCATATACGTTATTCAAATGAAAAGAAGATAGAATGTATAAATTATGGATGTTGTTCAATGACTGTTCAATGATTAAATAAAAAGAAAACATAATTTTATTCGTACTAAATACTAAGATTTTGGCTAAGTTCTTTGTCATAAAATTTGTAGTACAAGGTGGTAAGTTATAGATGTACTTGGCAAGTTTTAAGAACCCTTTAGCAATGTCCCTCATAGCTGAGTAAGACAATAAAGTTATCGCGGCACCGTAGACTCAAGACTAGTAAGGGAAAACCATCAAACACGTGAGGGTGGTTAATGATAAACGAAAAAATATGAGTGTATCTTTAAATTGTTTCCATTTTTGAAGCGCCAACACCACTACTTGCAACTCTCTCTCATAAGCTAATTTACCTTACTATGAAAAGTATGTTTATGAATAATTTCATTGATGCTACTACTTGAATTTAACAGTTAATTTTCATGGGGTATACATATGCTTTGATTTGGCATTGAACTGAGAGTTGTATGAATTTGAAAGCCAATTTTATTTGCGTATGCTTTGATTTAGCATTGAATTGAGATTCGGATGCACTTGGAAGCCAATGAGATGTACACATGCTTTGAGTTGGCATTGAATTGAAATTTTCATATGCTTTAAATTAGCATGGAAATGGACTTTGAACATGAATTGAATTGGTATTAAAATGAGGCACGTTTATGTATTAATTATGATTTAGCCTATAGTACGTTGTTAGGTCTTTATACATATGATTATATCAATCAAAGTATATCCTAATGTGCATGGTAGTGTTTGGGCACGTCTATCACTAATATGGGTGGTATTGTGTCTGTCAATATGGCTTGTGAGTCGCCCTCTGCACGTATGGAGTATATATTGTGCTAGAACTGTTGCGAGTAAGCGATGCAGAATCAGCTCTGTAACCACTGATTTATATGTAATGCTAGCATCGTTATGGGTAATTGATACAAAACTAACTTAATAACAATTAGTATATAGTGGTTAACCTAGTATGGGTAACCGATGCAGAACCAGCACTGTTACTAGAGGTTAACTAGGCACAGGTAAGCAATGCAAAATTAGCTCCGTGGCATTACACCTAAGGGTACCAGATGGCAAAGCAAATTAGGCTATGTTTTAAAAAGAAAGTTCGTGAAAGTATTGATTGTCATCACTGTTTACTGTACAAGAAAAAGAAACTTGATCTCAAAAAAATATGTATGTTTTGTTTTACATGTGCATTGATCTTATGAAAAGAAAAGAATATGTTTTGTAAGAGCATTGGTTATTACTTGAAAAGAAAAGAAATTTTTTATGGAGGTTAATATTTGTATAAATGTTTTGAATGGAAACCAATAACACTCACTGAGCTTGTTTAGCTCACCTTTTATTTTCTGTTTTTAAATTATAACCTTCCAGGTGCACTCTCAGGGACTTCAGTAGCCGGAACTCCACCACTTAAGTAATTGTCTTCGTCACGTGCTACTATGTAGGCATTTTTTTTCTTTCACTTGTATTTCATCTTCATAAACCTGTTATGTACATAGTTTTGTGGAAACATGGTTGTATATAAATGCTTTTTAAGTTAATGCATGAACATGGTTGAACCTTTTGAAATTGCTTTTAAGTGGACTTGAAGTCTAGAAGTTATAATGGAGACTTTCATTTGTGTATTGAAGTGTTTTGAATATGTTTTATAGGGATTTTGAAAATTTTGGTTTTATTAAAAAAGTTAAAATACGAGATCTTTAGCTTCTTTTATCTCATAGGTAGGTACTACATCAACCAGGTTTTGGGTTGGATATGCCACGTTTGTATTTTCATAAAACGGATACAGAACCAGCTCCGCAAACACTGATTTATATGTAATGCTAGCATCGTTATAAGTAAGCGATACGTAGCCAACTTCATAACAATTGGTATATAGTGGTTAACCTAGTGCGGGTAATCGATGCAGAACTAGCTCCGTTACTAGAGGTTAACCAGGCATGAGTAAGCGATGCAGAACCAACTCCGTAGTATTACACCTAAAAGTACCAAATGAGAAAGAAAATTAACGATGGGCTATGTTTTAAAAAGAAAGTTCATGAAAGTATTGACTGTCATCACTATTTACTTTACGAGAAAAAAGAAACTTAGATTTAGAAAAAAAAAGTATGTTTTGTTTTGCATGTGCATTGATCTCAAGGAAAACCTAGTTCCTAACTAATTTTATACGTGAGAATGACAACTTTTGCATATCTTTGCCTATAGCATTAATACAATATTAGATTGTGATAGGTAGGTAATCAACAATGATTTTGTTGTTGTTAAGGACAACTTGATAATGTGTACATTCGCTAAGTGTAACCCAAAAAGAATTTGGAATATTTCAGACTTTCGAAACATTGTTGGAATAAATTATACGAGAACTACAACTTATATAAAATTGACAGATATAAAATTATAATTAAAATTTCACATAAAATAAATAAAATTTAGAATTCCTTATCTCATTTATCTTTTAATTAATGTTGTAAAAATTATATCTTTAATTTTATTTTTTGATAAAACTATTTTATTTTATTTTTTATGAGATAATAAGTCAGCTCACATATGTCACCGTAGAAGCGTCGGCATCTTTGTTTTCTCGTCAACTCGTCTTTTTTATTTATTTCATCAAATTTTTAAGAAACTATACCATCCACGTATTTTTCCAAAAACAAAAATTCATCCACACAACATTGTATCACATTCTTCACGAAATAGAAAGTTCTAGCACAAACTAGGCGAAGTTGATTAAAAAATTAATCAAATTGAAATTCTAAAAATTAATTGGAAGCAAGGAAGTAGGTTCAAATAGGCTTTATTCCATAGTTATATAAAGGTCCAGGACATTGCTTGGTGAAGAACATGTTGAGTTGAGCTGCTTCTTTTCCAGCGAAGTCAATATTTACCTGAAAGGAATCTGGAAACTAAAAATAATGCTTGTTTCCATCTCGTTGGTCGATCTTTGCATCGAGCTTTAAATACTATTGGAATAAATTATAGAAGAAACTACAAGATACATAAATTTGATAGAAATAAATTTATAATTGAAACCTCACTCAAAATAAATAAAATTTTAAATATTTTCTTAAAATTAATATGAAGCTCACTCAAAATTAATTTTTTTAAAGTTAGTATGAAGCTCATTTGGCTTGTGATTTTAAATTAAATACTCCAAAATTTCTCGGCTTATTAAATATTTAAAAATTTACATAGTTTGACAATTTATGTGATATATTTTTTAATTTTTGTAATAAAGGAAACGCAATATTTTTTTTTTAGTTATGATATGCTCCCAACCTTAAAATTAGACTATAAAATAATGAAAACTTGATAAACTTACCCACTGTTTTTATGCAACATAAAATCTAATTTCTTCTAAGCCTGGCCAACATGCTTTATTTCAATAAAATATCTAACTTCAAGTTTGTTTCAACCTAGAACCGCATGTTTTATTTCGATAAAACTTCTTGCTTCTTTTAAGCTCAATTGACATGTTTTATTGTGATGAAAGCTGAAATTGCATTTTTAACCTCAACTTTTATAATAGAATATAAAACAAACCTTATCCTAGTAAATATATACTTTTATATATCTTAAAATTTTTATATACTAAAAAATTGGTTAAAATTTATATTTTATAAATAATCTCCCTTTTCACAAGAAAAATAAACCCTAGATTGCCTTCTCCTACAAAATTAGGTTTAGATTCTCTCTTTTAATTATCTTGTTTCAACCGTATTCTCGCTAATACATAAAATAAAGTCATTTCAGGACAAAAATAAAATTAAAATAGGGTATTTATTGCCGACAATTTGTATAATTTAAATTGAATTCATTATAATAATTAAAAAAAGTGAAGTCAATATAATGAAAGTATCTTTTTTTTGGGTTAATTCAAGAGACATTTTAGGTTGACCCGAACTATTACGGTGACCCCTTTAAACTATTACCATTCTTATTTTTAGGTAAATTGAACGTGAAAAAGCTACAGTGGCATTGTGGACGCCACATTTATCGCAATATCTCCTCCGGCAACCACATACCCTTTAAACACGTGAATAAGAAACGTCTAAAACACGTGAATAAGAATGTCTGATTATAAAGGCAACACTTGTTGCTCAGTGGACCAATACTAGTCTAAAAAATTGGCGCAGGTAATATGATTACAATTATGACTAATAACGAGAAAAGGTTTGAAGTTATAGTGGTTCGCTATCGGGAGACTAAACAGTAAAGAAATAAGATGGTTACAGTCATGTTAAAAAATTAGCGGATTGCATTAATTATTAGCTAATTTTATTAGCGGATTATATTAATTATTAGTTAATTTTATCAACGGCTAGTGGAAAGTAGATTATATCAGTTGATTTGACTCATTGATAATATTAGTTATTTATTAAAAATGTTTGATAAAATTAACTGTTTAGTATTAGTTGTTTATATATAAAATGACTAATAAGAGTATGATTTAAAAAAAAAAACTTAAGTAGGTGACTTTAATCATAGTCTTCCTGAGATATGATAATAAGAAAATATTATACCCAAATTCAGTTTTCTAAACACGGTGAAACAAGTTCAGAAAAGAAATTACCGTCCGTATATATTTATACTACTGTTTGAAATATGATTACTGTATTTATGCTTGTCCTAGTTTTTACAGGACCTTTGCCTCAAGTTATTTAGAGAAGTCTTATTCACTTGTGAAAGTCTTTCATGTGCATTCTTGAAGTCCCAAGATCCTCCTGCATGTATAGCTTTTAACGTTACTGCATCTAAGTCTCAAGATCCTCAAAGGGCACAGTCGTATTTTCATGCATTAAATTTGGGTTGTTAAAGGAAAACGCTCTTATATAGGAGCGTTTTTGTTACACCCTGTTTCCGGAGTCTAATTTGTGCTCTGATACCAGGCAATGTTAAACCCCGCTTTCGGAGTCTAACTCGTTCTCTGATACGAGACAATGTTAGACCTCGTTTTCGGAGCCTAACTCATTCTCTGATACCAAAAGAAGGTGCTGGGTCCCAGGTCGCAGTACTTATTTCAAGGCTACAATACAAGAGGATCAGGTGAAGATGCTGTGCCCGGAGGCTAAAAGGGTCACATCGAATGAAAATACAGCAGCATCTACATTAACAGACTTTGCCGCAGCAAATTCAATGTTTCGCCGTGCCGAAACTAGGGAAATACTACTAAGGACCTTTTAGGAAAAGTTCGTCGCGGCGAAATTCCAAGGTCGAGTTGACGCACCCTTTGGGAAAAATGCGTCGCGGCGAAAGTCTGACTTTGCCGCGGCGAAGTTTCCAAATTTAAACAAGAGCAACTCTTGGGAAAGATTCACCGCGGCCAATTTCTGGATTCGCCGCTGTGAAACCTCCGAAGCAGCAACCCAGACCTCAAACATCCAACAGTACTCAATAGACATGTATACAATTATCACAACCATTTACAATTCAACAAGAAGATAGAAATGAACATGTACAAAAGGAACTTCTTCAGTTCTTAATCTCATTACTGAATCAACGAAGTTCATACATAGCTTTAGTTACATATCAACAATTACATCAATACATAATACAAAATACAAATGGATGCTCATGTTCGTTATGCCTATAAAGCTATCCAAAATGTTCACTAACTTAGTACAAAAGTCTCTAACTATCTTGGAGTTTGCTCAAATGCCTTGCAAGGATCTCTAACTTTCTCATTCTGCACCTGAGTAGGGAAAGAAGATGGGTTAAGCTACACGACTCAGTGGCTAATACATTTATAGTCATTGGCAATCGACCACAATTCAAGTATATGTACATGTATAGCTATCAATTCAAGCATTCTCAATCTATTGTAGAAATTCAATCATTTATCAATTTAGCTCAAAACTCATAACATATAACATAGACTTTGGCCATTAAACATAATGCTCAAATTCATCATACTTGATAATTCAAAGATGCAATGCACAAACAAATGGCTCGAGAGTTCCATGAAACGAAGCAGAGAAACCAAAGTTTCTGTCGTGAACAAAACGAGTCCGATTTCTCATGATCTCGTAGCCTCAAGTGGGCAGCTGAGAGAAGGCTATAGGTCAACGTGTACATGACTAACGAAATAAGTTCCTCTCTTGCCCAATCACAAATAATTTTTATGCTCAATACAGTCAATCACAAATCCATAATCTCATGCTTCTTTTACTTCTTTCTTCTTTGCTTTTATACAAATGTCATAACCATTTTCAAAGCATAACATAATCATAATTCATCATGAATTTTCAAACATTCACAACGATTTCAATCTCAAAAAATTCAAATACAAGCAAAATCAACATACACACACATAGGCAAGAATTTGCCCAATTACACAATAACTATAAATCTATTACCCACCTAATTGCTTGAAAATCCAAGCTCAAGATTGTCTTTCCTCTTACTCTTGAAGATGGTTTCCTATAACAAACACATTTTTCCATTTAATCCAAGATACAAAGAGAAATTCATAAAGCTTTAAAAATCAAAATAATAAAATCTAGCTTAGACTTAACTTACCCATAGCTTATCTAGGTAAAAAAAGTAGTTTAGAAATCCATGAAAATCACATGGGTTCTCTTATTCTCTTCTTCTCTTCTTTCTTCAAACACCAACCCATTTCTCTACTTCTTTTGTTTTCTTTCTACCCAAACCAGAAGAAATGATGAAGAACTTACCTTAACAAGCTTGGTTCCTCTTCTTCCCACGTTTTCTTCTTCTTCTCTAACTTCTCTCACGACTTTCTTCTTCCCTTCTTCTTGTCTCACATTTTTCTCTCTTTTTTCTCTCTTCTCATGATTTTCTTCGTCTTTCTACTATTCTAGACTACATTTTTATCTTGTCTTCCCATTTTGCCCTTCATTTAACTTGTCCTTCCTATTTTACCCCTTCTATTATCCCGTATGTCTAATACACTAACTAATTCTAACATCTCCATTTAATAACCCTAATTTTTATTCATACTTGCTAAAATGACTAAATTCTAAAAAAATAAATAAAATAAATCAATGAATAAGTAAAAGAAAAGAAAAATTTTGGGGTCTAACACATGAAGTCATTAACATCCCTAACAATCAAATAATCAATAATATAAATGTTGGAAGAGAAAAACAAAATAAAACTAAATCAATCAAACTCCTACTCTTCTTTTCCCAAATCTAGAAAATCTGATGTTGGTGTGCTCTTTTCCAAATTTAGAATGAAAAAACTTGATTCTCTACATCTCCGAAGACTTTAAAGCTGCGTTTTTACTCAAGGACGCAAGTCTCCATGATCATCTTCATCCCTAGGGATTTACATCTTTATAAAGTTACGAAAACCTAAAAAAAAAGTGAACCCCACTTATATCTTCGGGCTAAGTATCCCATAATTATGGTAATTAGCATGATTCCCAAATTGTGGTTCTTGTATCATAATTCTTCCACTTCTCTTCTCCTCTCTTGGTCTCTAGCGTAATCCCAAAGGTTACCACCCTCCATTCCTACATCAAAATGATCAATTCTTACCCTAAATCAGTATCATACATAAAAGAAACACAATAAAGATCAAATTAAGCAAAAGCATACAAAATAAATCATAAAACACAGCAATAATAACCTATTATGCAAGAAATACATGCCAAATACTTAGAAAAGCGCACACTAATGCATAACTATCACTAGGAAGGTTACCCGCATTTCAGGTCGATAATGCATCTGCTAATGGAAAAGGCATGATTCTTTGTTATTTGCTCGAATTTGCCTTCAAGCCTCTTATGATCATCTTCCATGCCTCTAATCTTATTTAAAATCTTTTCCACTTTAGCGTTATGGAATTTGGTTTTTCTTGTTGGAATCCTAAAGGCCTTTGAGGTCGAATTTGACCTCCTGAATTGTTTGATAAAAAAAAGTTAGGGTGATTCTTCCACCCAAGATTGTAATTATTTAAGTAAGGGTTATTTCACCCTCATCGACTATATTCACTCATATGTAATTCTCTTGTTCTAATTCATGACCCTTTCATCAGGAAACAATCAATGGTATCGTGGTCCAATTGCCCACATAACTCACATTTTAGCTGAATAACTTTTACATGAGCTAAGGAAGAGGCCTTCTTATTGTTTAGCTATAAAGTTAGATTGTCGATCTTTGCTTGCATTTCAGTGATTGAGTCCATAACTAATGTTCTTTTTTTCTCAAGAAGGACTATTTGTTGTCTACCCTAATCGTTTATCGAAAAACAACTGTTTCTAGCTATTTCTTCCAACAACTCCTCAACTTTGTCCACCGTCTTCCTTATCAACGATCCTCTTGATGTTGTATCAATGATGCCTCGTGTGGGTGGGTTCACTACATTATAAAAGGTTTGTAAAAGGAATTCTTTAGTTAAATTATGGTGCAGACAACTCCTTTGTAAGTCTTTGTATCTCTCCCATGCCTTGTAAAATGATTCCTTGTCACTCTGCTGAAAGTTTGTAATCTCTGTAACTATCTTTGTGGTTTTTGTTAGGGGGAAGTATTTGTCTAAAAATGCACATATCAATTTCTCCCAAGTTATGATATTTATGGGATTGAGAGAGTGATATCATGCTTTGGCTTTATCCCCTAATGTAAAGGAGAAAATTCTCATTTTAACAATGCCTTCCGACATTTGATGATATTGAAGGTATCACATATCTCAAGGAAGTTCACGATATATACATTAGGATCCTCTTTGGATAATCCATAAAATTGTACATTTTTTTGCAACATGTTCAGCAGAGCGGCTTTTATTTCAAATGTTGTTGGTTGGACAGATGGCCTCGTGACCTAACCCTAGTTAGTTCTTAAGCTTCTTAATAAATAATCAGGTCTCACACTAGATCTCTCTTCATATAAAAACTGATTTGAT
>JAOTJB010097739.1:0-20234 GCA_027123815.1 Erythroxylum minutifolium | reverse complement strand
AGTGTAATAGTTATGGGATTGATGTTATAATATATACCGTGTATGAAATGCTCAAAGGCCATATGGTAGTGAGGTATGTTCCAGTGTATACGACATTGGAATATACTGTAGACCCAAGGATATACTGTATGCCCATATAGCCCCAACTCATGTGCACAAATAGTATTTATAGGTTGTCATCCATTGGATACCTTAGTGTACCCATATGCCATATGATGCTGTATGTTCATAGCCAGTCATAATATTTATGTTTCAAATTGTATAGATTACTACATGGATCTCCATGTATGTGTATGCCCAACTATTGCTATGATAGTTGGCCATAAGTAAGCCCATATTATACCCTATTGGTACATTACATCTGTCATAACATACTAGTATTGATGGTGGTACCAGTGGCATCTATGTACCTAACACTATCACTATGTATCTAACACTATATGGTACATTATCATACAATGGTATGTAATACACTATAAATGTGTAGGACTATACCATAGTTGGATAGTATACGCAAACATAATGGAGGGTAATTTATATGTGTGGTATACTATACTTACACAATGTTAAATGCTATAGACCATGGTATGATATACCATTAACCAATTATCGTTATACACATAATGGGTATACTTGAAATTGCATATTATGGACCTGTAGCAATTGTAATGGCCAATAACTGGATAGCTAGTAATGGTGCAACCATTTTGTATAAGTGTACAAATACACACTATGACACTATCTTTAATAATATAGTGTCATAGTGTGTGCATGGATATCAGATGATAACCATGCTCCCACATGACAGTATATACCTTTGGAATAGCCATATCATGACATATATTGTTAAAGACCGGTTATTATTTGGATTGCAAATCGTGTAATACCTAATGACAAGGTATGGTGATCTATTATACCATATATGGACCCATGTAGTGGACATATAAGTACCACATTATAGTCAATATATACTCTAGCATCTATAGTACTATCAATACTAAATACACATACCAACCTTGGGTCTATGGTATAGTCTGACATAATGCTAAGGCATAAGTATGTATTATACGTTAACCAATAATGTAATCATAGATGCACCCTTATAAATGTGGTAAGTTAGTATGGTTATGATAGATTAATGACAATACTATATCCCATGGATTATCCAAGGCTACCTTACTGTAAGGGATGTTACTATATCCCATATTATGGTAACATTACATGGATATAATAGTATGTACAATTATACCCGCACGTTTAATTATAATAGCATAAGTGAGACAATATTAAATGGGGTATTAAATGGGGTACCCATATGGTACATACCTTATGTTGGGTACACAAGTTTTGTTTGCAAAATGGTTAGCATATAACCATATGTAAATCAATGTATATGATAACCATATGACACAGACATATTTGGGCGTGTTATTATATTAGATGGTTACCCTGTGATATAATTTCATATAGATAAATGTCATGTTGT
The DNA here is from genome assembly GCA_027123815.1 of Erythroxylum minutifolium. Classification (NCBI taxonomy): domain Eukaryota; kingdom Viridiplantae; phylum Streptophyta; class Magnoliopsida; order Malpighiales; family Erythroxylaceae; genus Erythroxylum; species Erythroxylum minutifolium. The sequence goes on along the minus strand of JAOTJB010097739.1, from coordinate 18,748 downwards.
TATAAAGTACATATGGGGCTCATACCATGCCCAGCATCAGGAGTACAACACCCATTCATCAAGGACATATGCCACTCATAATGGTTTACATACTGGTATTATACATGTCAACCAATAAAGTTAGTAAGTACAAACCTTTCACCCTGTTATAGTACCCATTGGATAACCACATATGTACATATACCGATTCATATCTTGCTATGTAAGTATCATAGTGTTAAGGGATGGGTTAGGCACCTGACGTTTATTACTGGGTGCATATCCCTTGTATGGCTATGGTGCCAATGGGTGCATATCCCTTGTACTACATGACACTACATAATATTTAGTGTCATTATAATACCATACTGTATAATCAGTATGGTTACATAAGTATATACATATGTAACCATACTGATTATACAATATGGTAGATACCTATGTAACCATACTGATTATACGGTATGGTAGTAACTGTGTGGATAACATTCATGATTTTTAGCTATTATGGCTAGTTACACATGTACATCCATCACACATTATAGTATACATGTCTAATTAAACATGTATACCCACAGATAGTTACCAGGTGACATATAATTCCCAACCGCAGAAAGAGCATATATGGTTGGGAGGTATATGTACACCCAAACAGGTCTTTAATGATATCAATGCTTATTATACCAGCTATTAATGACACGTATACAAACCCATCTTGAGGGAATATGTGCTAATGTGGGTGTTATGTTATAGTCACAATAGTATCCCCCTATTGTGTCTATAATTTAATCATCCCAAGCTAGGTGCTTGTTATACATAGTGAATTAGGTTTATCTGTATACAGTGAGCAAACCTACTGGGTATAGTATGTTAACTAATACTATATACATACCACTAGTAGGGGGATACTATTGTGACTATACATTTGGCAAACTCATATAACATACTTTTGATGATACATTATTCCCATACCATAACACAAAATGTACAATGGGTAGATAACATTTTCACTCCACTGGCAATCTATATAATAGTTATTGTAACATTACTATAATGCGTGTATGTATATGGGTAGATATCTCACTACAAATTATTAGTCATGACATAACCATGTCATCTATACATCAGTTATGGAGTATAGGACCCAATATACACACCAATTGTATAATGGTAAGTATACAATTGGTGAGGCAATATGACACCCACATAGTTAGTCGTATCACATTTATATAAATGACATCTCTGCCTGATAGTACAAATAGTCATAAATACCACTACGTTATTTGGGTGCATATTATACCATAAGTGGGATGTTATATTGACTAAGTCATATAACATAGGGTATGTATGGTAATATATAATTATGATGTACAATGGGATATAAATGTTGGTGAGTGTGATTGTATGTCCAACCATAATTGTACATATGTTACAATTATGGTTGGATCATATGTACTAGGTATTCATACATATGCAGGCTAATATACTATTATTGGTATATAAGTAGTATACATTAGTATGTTGGTATAACTATATGCAAATAACACAAATACTAGTAACTGCAAGGAATATCATTATGGTAATTAATTGTGTGACAATTACTGTTATGTACTATTGTCTTACAATTATATACTGTTGCAATAGTATCATCTACACTATTACTAACATAAGAGTTACTATGGGTAAAGTTATCATATATTTGTCACATAGTAACTTGCACTATCATATATCTGTCCATAAATAAATATGATAGGTATTACCCTGGATACCTATTATTGGCATATAACATAATTTTCTAATATATTGCATACGCACATGAAGGTATATAATAGGAACAGGTCCTGCTGGCTTCTCCAGTACCATATCAAAAGTTGCACAACACTTTGGAATGAGCAATACCGGGTATTCACTAATGTACCATTATATTCTTGTTACTTATTATGCACCCTGGAGATAGATGTTATGTATATGCTTGTTAGTGGCATATGTATCATGCACTGGCTGGATTAATGTCTTTACATCATGGATATGTTATATATCACCCCCACAAGGATCTAGTGTATATATTAATAGTATAACAAACATGGAGGTAGATTATACAACCAATCTATGATATGATAGTAATGTTAGGACCTATATCCTAATTACATGCATATAATTATGGTACCATATACCAATCCATGTATGGTATCAAACACTACAAGCAGTGAGGGTATGGTGTACTATGCATACATATGGCATATGGCATATGGTACTAATATCTATTATCTATGCCATACATCAGAAGATTGTAATTTAGTTAGGCAAAACATGTTACATACATGTGTGAGATTTTTTATGATATGTGGATGGCATAGACCTCCATTTTAGTAAAATGTAGGGATATGTGTTAGTACCATATGCCATATGCCATCAACATCACTTAGAGTTTATTCACTATGTTCATGCTACATAAATTACACGGTAATTCATATTATCATCCAATTATTTCCCATTACTAGCCTGCAATATGTATGCATAGTATAATCCTATATTACTAACACATAGTCATGTTCATTCCACCTTAGTAAAATGAGGGTAACATAATTGGGTATGTTACCCTCATTTTTGTCTTATATACTAGACAGATTTTATAAATCCTATATTTTACCATACGTTCTATGCAACAAAACTTGTATCTTCACTTAAATTCATACATCACACGATGTACAATAAGTGGTATCATTTATGTCTAATATATGTGTATAAATACCTAATGTTGGCATCAGGATTGAGTGTATACATATCTCCTTATAGTCAGGGTATATCCTAGGTACACACATTGATGGGTGAGATGGGACGATAAAAGACACACCAGAGGGTATCTTCAACCAATACAGGTTATATTATCATACATATCATACATTTACCAATACAATAAATGTATTTAACATAACTTGTACATACATGACACCATTCAATATACCAAACTATTGATGCCTTTACATTAACAAGTATTGTACATCTGATAGTATATGTGCAATTGATATTCTAAATGTATGACATTATAATATATGTCTGATATCAGAATTCATTGAGGGTAATATTATATTCTAGATGTATCAACTTATGTGAATTGCTAGATGTATCAACCTCACACATCTTTTATAGGACCCACCAAGTTACAGGCCATGTCAACTCATTACATATACATATAATATTGCATGTACATAATTATGCATATATGTATCCACACGTTCACTTTGTGTACCCACAGTTAGGAAACAGTAATATATATGCATGGCAACTGATGGCACAGATAAAACATCATATTAGTATGTCTGGAATATAACCATTGCCAATTTGTATCATAAAATATAGATGGCATAAAATATATGCAATTGTATGGAAGATAGTAAACTAATATGGACATACCTATTGCATACAGATAACCATGGATGTATAACCTATAATTAGTATGGTATTGTGAACAAAATGTAAATTGCAATATATGGCATACTAACATATGGTACATACCTTATGTTGGTATACCACATGTCAATAATGATAATCCCAAACATATAGTACATACATTCAAATGCATCCTAATGTTGATATATATAGTATCAAGTCATAAATGAGGCCTTATATTACCCTGCAATATTCATAACAATTCCTTAGTTGGAACATAATACTAGGTTATAACAGTATTAGTACACATGTAGTGGTTACATATATCATGGACTGGGTACATTATTGGCCATTATCACCCTAACTAAGAGTTTGCATGTATACATGTGTTCCAATAGCCATACAATTTTACTTATAAATATGGACTGGGTACATTACTTAGGGTTTTATTGCCTATTGGTATGAGAATACAATGAATGTATTTGTAATAGACATATGGCCCTTGGCCATTTCCTTACCATGGGTTGGGTATATTGCAAACAGGTAACATTTTAAAGTAGTTATAAAAATACATGTATACACCCAAGTACCATGCTACTTGGTACCCTACATAGTGGAGAGGGTGGTAACACTATTATGTCACATACTTGCACCTTGTATGTAGGTTAGTAGAAGTATAGGTAGTATGTCAATGTATGTATATGGGTATGATGTCTATGGATGTGTATGTATAAATGGAGCAGCTAAATACATTAGGTGCTACATTAAAGGCATTATTGAGATATTAAGGTAAATGTCCCATAGGTGTATACTATTACAAGCACATTTGTAAGTATACATTACTACCTTAGCATATGTACATAACCATGTGTACATGGTATCTCTTGCAATGCCATATATCAATTATTGTATAGAGGTATAGTCTTAGTGGTACTATAGGTACCTAATGTATAGGGTACTAAACCTATACAGGAATATGACAGTAGTAGTTGTGTATACTCATGGCCTCAAACCAATCATAGATCCATTACTCCTATAATTGTACCTATCTAAATAAAAGTGGATGTGTCAAACCCTATGGAATCCATTACTCCTATAATTGTACCTATCTAAATAAAAGTGGAGGTGTCAACCTATGGAGACACATGACCAGGTAAAGGACATATGTCTGTGGTGTATAATTGTATATACATAATGGTCATGCTAAGGTACATCCAATAGTGTAGTAGTCTATTATATCATCCAATTGTTAGAAATATTGTATGTTTGCCATCTATAAACCCTGGTACACACCTATCATGACATAACCTAAAAGATGATAGTAACCATGTAAGCCCATACAGGTGTTAGTATAGGGTTACCATATGATACACAATAATAGATATAGTTATGTTCAGGTATAATATGACCTACTTTACATTTACCTTGGCGACTACTTACATACATGTATTATAAATATACATGATAATAGACTTTATAATATCATACTCACCATTATACAGGACATCCATACATTTGATGGGGTCTTTTATGATATACACATAACATGGTGTAACCTTATTACATATAGCAAGTGGGTAGCATGGTATATCATCCCCTTCCAACTGTCATATATCAATTGTATATATAGAACACATCATTGTATTCTATATCCACATAATTACAACACTTTATAATAATGTTGGACACATGACTAGGAATGTGTAACAAAATAATTGATGACATATACACCCACATATAATTATAACACTATATTAAATACTTGGTACAATCCATGCCTAACATAGTATGGATTGTCATCAATAAAATTAAGTATATGCGTATGTCATCAATTATTTTGTTACACATTCCTACTCATGTGTCCAACACTATTACATACTGTATCACTGGGTACATAACATATGTTCCACAATGTTAGTAAGATATGACATCCCCTAGATACAAGCTATACACATGAGTTATACATTTTCTGACCTATAGTTATAGGACACATGGCCTATACCATATATTATCATGTGTATAGTTACACATGAAATAAATGATTATCACAAATATTAATGTGATATGGTATAATATGGTACTATAGATACATGTATCTATAGTACCATACAAGATAGTATATAGATACATGTAATTAAGATGCATTTATGCTCTAGACATAAATGGTATAACTTACATAACATTTGATGGCTTATGAGATGCAGACATATATGATATTATATGACAGTAAATGCCCATAACATATGGAATTGTCTACACACATTTAGGGGTATATAGGTTGTGTCATTCTAATTAGACAATACTTATACAATTATCCTTTAAGTAATAAGGAATGGATATAACAGTAAGATGAGTATACCATGGTATTGATCATGGTGATTATGTATCGTGATCAATTGCAACCATACGTACAATGGATGGTACTTATAATAGTGACATTCATCCACATGTTTATATGGATTATCACATGAGTATGTCATACTATACATGACTTTATTTCATACTCCTATGATATACATGGGAGTAATGGAATACATTACTCCCATGTATATGTCACAGTAACATACCATATGAAGTGTACATATAATCTTTAAACCCACACATATCTCATGCTAGTACACTATATATATGTACACATTTAGGGTCAAACTATCTTTGACAATTACATATTACTATGATATATACACATTGTACATGTGGGCACCTCCATAATACCAATATGCACTGTATAGTATGTCTATCATGGGTATTATATATAATCTTACTGGTACGTATAAGTTGGTACAACCATTTGTATACTAGGGTGTATAGGGTCCCTATATGAATTTAGACAGATATAGTATATGGTATCATTTAGGAATATGTGCAGAAGTATAGTATATACAAGTTGTTATATATATGGTAGTTTGGGTATTTAGTATGTCCTGGTGTACTAATAATATGTGGGTACAAAAGATCCGCATATAACCATACCTAGAGAATAGCTATTAGGCACCAATGTAGATATAATACAAATCCATATCTCTTCACCCAAATATCAATTATAAATATGATTAGTCCCATATAGTTACTAGGTATAAATATATGCAATACTGTATAATCCTCATATATGTCATAAGTGACTTACCAAGCATATGCCATGTGTATACCATTACTTACATATGCATGGGATATTTACAAACCTGTTAGCCTTAATACAGACCCAAATCAATACCATGTGCATATGATAAATACGTTATTAGTTATACCTAAAATACTTACCATGGAACACTATCCTAAATTAAGGTTGGATACATCCATGTAACCTAAGTTGACTATTACGATTATACACTGTAAATATAATCATGACATATTTTTAGTGTGATATATAGGTGTAACTAATCCAGTATACACATTTATAGTTAGTATATCCCTAGTATTGTGTATTACCTTCATATATAGCCTTTGTATCAAAAAGTTGTATACTAATATATGGTACATACCTTATAGCTACCATTCATATAATATTACCATAACTAATTCATATATAGCTTTTGGATGACCATAATGTGAACCCTATGTCATGTGCATCATACATTTTTGGTCACTAGTTGAACATAACCATGTTATACTAGTGTTATACTTCGGTTGTACTCATAAATCTCATTGATACCATCACATAATTATGGCCTAAATGTATGTCACCCTGCATTACACATATGACATTCCCATTTATGGTATAGTATGGACCCAAACTATTGTTGTATGCAACAATGGTACACATTTAGGCACCTGTATTTACTAATGGTATCCTATTATATACCCATCAAATTAGTATGGCATGAAAATCATAACTATAATACCATTAGTTATATACAGATGTAGGCATTAAACTATGGATGAATGTAAGCATACATTAGGTTAGTATAATATAATGTTACATACCTGCATGTAACACACTACCAACCATGTATACAACATAGGACTGTTCCATGTAATTATTACATATAATCCGTGTAGGATTATAGTAAATGCATGGTTTGTAAGCCTATATGAATGTAAACATGGTTTGTACTATCCTACATACAAAGGCACAGAATGTGCTATGGATGGGCCCATTGTTAGTGTGGCACCTTAATATAATATGGTATTGTCATATTAGTGGGCACATGGTCTATACCTTGTATAGGTCAATGTATGTAAGTGGCTATATACATATATCCTCATTTGGATGTCCATACTAATATGTATTAGGCGGACATATACATTTTGTAATATGGTACCAAACAACTATAACTACGTCATTATGGCATACAGCTTGGTTAGATACCTGGAATGTGTCACAATAACATAACATTATGTATTATATGGTATCTGTAATCTTAGCATTATATCACAAGTTACCCATGCAAATTGGTTACTATCATATGTATAATTACATATGACAGTAAACTATATGAAGGTATGGTTCAATATACTACAATATTGAAAATACCTATATACCGTAGCCCTAGGAATATTATGTACCATGATATAGACATAAGATATACAAACACTATCCATAGTCTATAGCTATATATAGTGTTTGTATATCGTAATGATAACCTTGTTTCTTGGGCTATGGTATATGTAATAAATATACCTAGGGCCTACTAGGTAATATGGACACATGCATACACTAGTGATAATGCCATATGTTATGGTAACTATCTAACGCCACTACACTGTTATCATAGTGTAGAATATGATAGTCACAAATCACATATGAAAGATATACACATATGAACCAGTCATGTAGGTACAATGTCACTAATTCATATGTTTGTTGGATCATATGTCTACCATATGGTGGAGTATATACCATCATACTAAAGATAGTGGCAACATACATAGTTTACACAAGGTATGGGTATCATAGTCATGTTCATTCCACCTCAGACTTACAATGATACATGTAACACCAACTCAGGTGTTATTATGAATAATTATACACCTCCTTATGTACAAATTTTGACAGTATGTTATACGTGTTGTGTAGGGTTATTAATACTCCTATAGATAATGAGTAATGTTACATCGTTTACATTATTGCCATCATCTAATATGTGGACATGTAATATATGTAATGGTGATATGACATATATTATGACCATTGTGATAATATAAGTACATGCATATTAACACAAGTGGGTAATGGTGAGCATATGGAATGATTTTACATGTAATTTACACAGATTATGCATAATCGCCATTGGTATTCTCAATAAAAAGGTCAAGTGAACACATGTAAAAGAATAAGACAGTCCACTATAGTACCCATAACTTTATACTATCACATGACAAGCCGACATACCTATGTGATATTCTATAATTGTATGACAAGCATGAAAACCATGTGAAATAAACCCCATATAGGTTACAATTGTAGTGATACAAAGTATTGGGTGCATAGGCCTATAATACTTACTCAAATATATGTACACAGAGCTATATACTATGTCAGGTAAGGTATAGAAATATATATACACAGAGCTATATTTTATGTCAGGTAAGGTATAGAAATATATGTATGCAGAGCTATATACTATGTCAGGTAAGGTATATACTATACATATGGGTTCTAGAAATGTATATTTCATACCAAGTGTAAGACATAATGCTTTAGTGTAGGCAATCAATACTATTACCTTGTAGACATTTACATCGATCTGGTTACTTAACTAAGTCATGTTGTTATTAAACTCATTAGGCACCCTGTGGTATTAGATATTTATAATAAATGTCTACACTAACTGGTAATAGTATTGATTGCCAATTTAACATATCACCCATGTTTTAGTGATATGGGTACACTATCCTAACCCATATGACACATGATAATTGCCCAACATATCAAGTGGGCCATATGATAAGCAGTACAGTAATTCAGGTACTATAACATCACACAAGATATCATATTTATTTGGACCATGTTATGATTAAGATATACCATTTGGTAGATCTTAATACCATAAGTACCTAATGGTATTTAGGTACTTATGGTATTAAGATCAGAAAGTTATTAAGTGCAGTTACCATTAGATGCTTGTATCCAAAATATCCATGGGTAACATATCACTAACTTATAACAATATGACATCCATGAACTGTACCATGTTAAAATAGTACAGACTCATTAGTAGAGATCTTGTATTGGATTTGTACTAATGAGTCTATACTATTTATGTAGGTACAACCTATTGTTGGGTATACCTTAGCAAATGTATACACATGCCCATAAGTAAGTGGGCCAAGGTATGTAATGAGTAGGTATTACCTAGTATGGCAATATAGATAACCTAAATCCCAATATACATATTTACACAATGGGTATGTTATATATTGTGAAGTGTACATGCAATTGATCAAGGCATGACGGGCCATTATAATAAACAATATATCTCCTTTTTGTACTAATACTAGTAATGGCCCATTTATACATAATATCGTAAAATGCATAAATATCAAGTGTATACATGTGTCATACATCAATACTATATAAAATTACATTCTATATAATCTGTCCCCAAGGTATATTTACAATACATGAGAGATCTGGTATAGGGATATGGCTTACTCGTGCTAGTAAAGTGGTCATAACACTCATAATGTATAGAATAGTAGTACTTTTAGGCATAGTATAATGAGAACAAAGTAACTATGAATGTTACCAATAGTACTTATAGGTTAGGGTATCCCATAATAGACTATGCACATAACAGGTCATGGCCAATCACTCACAAAGCGTTTCCTAAAACTTAATGTATTATATCCATCTTCCATATTATATCACATCTTTCATATTATACCCATACGTGTATTATATCACATCTTCCATATAATACCCATCCATGTACATCTGTAAGGGATATTGTATATATCGATGGCTACTAATTAGTTATTAGTAGATGTGACACATAGTATATTACCCATAGTTACACTAGTATAGGCATATACTAGTGTAACCCATGATTTGTACATATTTATGTGAGTGTATATATCATAACTGGTCTCAAGCATACAAAGGAAAGTATACATCAAACTAATGTCCATACTTTTTGTGTCAGTTACATATACCAAACATATTATTAGCAAGATAGTAAAGTTTTATTGCTAATACCACAAGGATATGGTAATTAGGTAGATTAGCATATGGACTATGCATGAATATCATAAACTTTATGATATTCATGCACAGTCCATTTGCTCACCGGTAAACATTTGGATATATTGTGGCATTTATGGTAAAAATGTACACAATGGGTTCCTGTGTCACCCAAGATATCCAACTAAAAGTCTTGGGGTATTACCAACCTATGACAAAACACATTTACCAATCAAATTGGTATTATGACAATCCTTTTAAGATCTTCCAGCCAGAAGTACCACACTAGTATAATGTATATAATTCTGTTTCATTAAATGCCTATGTATCATAGTGTAAATGTCATACCCTATGACATAACATGTTGATAATTTGAAGATGTACTAAAGAATAGATACCTTTAGTACATCTTCAAACTAATATATCTGTCAGAACATTTGATATAGATATGTCATCAATATACCTTTGACATGGTGTAAACAATTATACCATATTCGCCCCCCTTACATCCAGGGGCAAATATACCTTTACACCCTAATTCCAGAATGAGTATATTTTTATATAGATGTATGTAAAACCTAAATTACGGCCATACAACTGTACCTACAGTAATTAATATTACCTACGTCATAGGTATATGCACCATACCTGCATACATTTGTTATAGATTGACTATATAATTACTTAATACATCATAAAGGTATGTATAGTGCCTACTATACTAAGTAGGGATGCATGGGATACCAATTAGACATATGATACCATATTATAGTTATGTATAAGGATGTCATACATCTGATGGTACATCCCTATCATGGTATCAACCATGATACATATACTATTATAAGCCACACTACATGGTAAGTGCTACCTATAATCTACCACCTAAGTAATGTATAAATACATGCTACTGTCCAACTCTTGCATGGGTATCTAACATACTGGCTATGGGTATCTAACATATTGCAAGTAATAGTGATGCTTCAACAATAAGGGTGATGTGGACCTAGCAAGAACGTGTTTTTGAACCCACGAATCAAATTTAGAAAACGAATTTCTAGGACCAGTTGGAATATGTAACAACGGAAAGACCTTTAACCCGTTGCTTAGAGAAACAAGAACCAAAGGTACTGGGAAGGGATGACGCCACAAACACTATGAAAAGGTGTTTGATAAGTCTCTCACAAGGATTTAACCTAGATGAGTTTTCAGTTCTAAGAAGAACCAAGAGTTGTGAAGAAAAAACTCGCTTTTCAATTGAGAATTTGTGATCACCTCCATACAATTGTTTTTGACCCTAACAAACCCTAACTAAATAAAATAAGCCCAAAACAAACCAAGTTGGGCTGAAATTAACTAAATTAACTTAAACAGCCCAATACAGCAACTAAATCCAAAAATAATAAAATTTATCCGAACATACTGAAGCCCTTAGGCTTAAATAGTTTAAATAGCCCATTATTACATAAAAATGCCAAAAAAGGTCCAAAACACGCAACTAAAGCCAAAAGGTCACACTAAGCAAAAAAAGAGCAGTGTATGGGCAGATTCTGAGCTCCACAGAAAGCTTGTCCGTTGAGGGGCCAAATGAACTCTGACTTAGACGTCCTTGGGCATTCTAGAAAGTTGAAGATGTCCTCTTCAACTATCATGAAGACTACGAACTCAAATGAAAGCTATAAGGTGTCCAAAATTTGGGCATCTTTTAGATCTATCCCACCTGCCAGCATGCAAAGTAGCTTAGTTAGATGCCCCACATCTAAGTCAGCCCCAGTGGCTTCTTGCTTGGACCAAAAATCTTCAATTAGTCCATTTAGAGCCTCTTTCATTCTTCTAGCCTTTGCTCAAGTCATTGGCCCTCCTCCAATGTGTAAAGGATCGTCAACTTGAGCTGGACTAGATTGCTCCCTCCCTGGTATGTCCTCCATGGCTTGATCTCCATCACAATCATAGTAGATTAATATGGAAAGAGTATATTAGTATGTATGATTTGTAGTATAATTTGATATACATGGTCTGAGACCTATTGTACCCATGCTATTGGTGTGGTACTCCTATAGATACCTACTATGGTATCATCATAGTATACCCGATGTTATCATAGTTGGAATACAGGTATATCTGGTATACATGTGATGTATACAAGTATACATATTACATATGATGTAATAGATGGGACACATTACCTTGTTTATGAGAACATTAACATCAATGTTACCATACAACATATAGCAGGTAATTATAGTAAGACTAAATTACTCAACATGATATGTATACATCATATTAATATTACAGTCCACATGGGTATACCTGCTATGGATGATACCTGTGTATATGTGCTAGGTCAAGTGGTTTGTCATGGGGCCACTTGGAATACCTGTAGGCCATATAGGTACAAAACCTCTACTCTTTCCTCTAAAGAAAGAGTAGAGGTTTTGTATTTGTGACTAATAATTTGTGTCAGTTATACCATGCCTATGTATAATGGCCACTTGTTAATCGGATTGTTAGTTTGGCAGAGGATCAAATTGAAAATGCCATCGTGGGATTCATATAAGTTGTGAGACATCGAACGTAATTGTGAATGGCTACCATATGGGATAATACTACCTTTACATCTAATACATAATAGTGTATCTCATTTAATGACCTTGTTATAAGACATATGGCCCTTGGCCATGTATCCACTGTATCCATACATACATTATAATGATATATACACAAGTGTAAGAGCTTGAATAGAATAGCTGGTATGACATTGCTAACTGGCATATGATTATACATTATGCTTATACGATAACAAAAAAAATCAATTTAATTAAGTTGAAATTAATTATAAAGTTTGAGAAACTTTGGAGATTAAATATGAGATATTTGGTTTTATTAAAATTAAATTAATAAAATAATTATTATAATTACAACAGCTGCAAGTATGAGATGATCTTATACAACTGAGTCAATTTAAAAAGTTTGTAAATGCAATGACCATATTACATTTACTCCTACAATTTAAGGACATATACTTTGATCCAATTTATTGTAACAACTGTGGTATACATTTTTGTCTTATACAGTGTAATTCATCCCTGTTACCAACATAGATATTTATATCCAATTTACTATAGGACACTATTATAGTTATAACCAACCAACTAGAACTGTGTAACCTTATTTCATGAAGGCTTGGATCCATATTGTAATGAAAAATTGAAGGTGGGTTAAATCTATGGGAAAATATAAATTTGAAGGTGGGTTAAATCTGTGGGAAAATATAACAAACTTGGGTTTGTAAACTCACCTGAACGGTACGAGCTTTAGTTACCCTATAATTACATAATGTTGGGGTATTATGTAAGTCGGATACCTTAATACATTATCTCTACCCTTGTACTTCTCTACACACATGCCATAAAGTGATCTATGTTCCTTAACACATACTATTATACAGAGATGAGTGTATACTTGTAGGCTATCATTACAGTGAGTAGGATGATGGTATTCACTTGTTATGATCTTATGCATTGAGACCAAGTCTAGTTTTGGGTGTAGATATTTCACAAGTTGTTTTACTTAACATGTGGAAGAGACCATAGGTATATTTTATTGTAATGATATTGGAGAACCCTCAGATAGTATTTATTGCAACAGAAATGTTAGCATACTGATGGGTAATCAACTTCTTACCCTGATCATGCCATTTCGGTATTACTAACATATAGATGTGTTAATTGTAGGATAACAATAATTGAGTGATCAAGTGATATGTATAACTATTATTACATGGTAATATTTAAAATAAATATTAGTAGTACCATTGAGTGGGATAATAGCCCTAAGGGTAATACAATGGACGTTTCAAATAAATGTACACCCTCTAATGTTGTATATGTCATGTATTCATATACAGTCCAGTATTATGAACTGTATATGAATACATGACATATAACATACAACCAGTTATACATTGGGTGTAATAATGCATACTATAGATTTATAATATGATACGACATGTGTATCATATGTTACCCACATATACACCCAGGAATGGCTGGCTATATTGTTCATGTATACACATCCCTAACCATATGCAACTATTGTGGGCATGGATATTATTATATGGTGTAATAATAATATATAATTGCAATATGGTATGAATGTTATAACACTAATAATAGTTATTTAATCCAATTATGGTAACCATGTCATAAGGTGGGAGAATGGTACATGGGTACATATGCATACCCTGGTGTTTTTATGTCACATATAATGTTCCACACCTTAGTTTCAGTATTAGTAACTATTGTATCCACTATGGGTATATGGGCATACATAATTGTATGGAAGACCCAGAACATATCCTGATACTATTAGGGTACCCATACCATAACACCTTGCACACATGGCCTAATTGGGATAACATTATGTATTTTGCTTACACTATATTTGCAAGAGATATCCTATTGGCGAGGGTTGCAATACCATATGTATGGTATATTACATGTGATACGAAAATCACAAGAAAACAAGGTTCTTGAAACCCCTAATCCTATTGAAACAAATCCCCAATTTTTCTATTCTAAGAACATGCTAGTTCAAACTCCAATTATGCGAAATTTCTCACCCAAACCCAAAGAAAACAGAAGAATTGAACACATCACGAGCGATTACCTTGATAAGTGATGCAATCCTTGAAGTAACAATAAGAAGAACACGCCTCTCTTGAAGAGAATACCTTTGAATTTTATTAATCAACTAATTTGAAGTTTACAAGGATAAAATAAGGTATTATACCCTTGCTCATGTCCTAAAACTAAAAGGAATAGGTTACAAACCCATTTAATGCTAAAAACAAGCCTGATCCTAACTAGTTTAGGAGTTATAGCCCAATAACGCAATCTGATCTTAATCCACTTAGGATTGGGCTAAACTAACTTAAATAAGTCCAAAATAACATAAATAAACCTAAGGGAAGGGAATGGGCATAATGGAGGTGTAAAATAAACTAAGGCAAGCTTACAAATAAATACCTAGTCCATAACAAGTCTTTTGGCCCTAATAAATAAAGGATAAATAACAAGCCCATTGTATTAAATTAAGCCCATAAGAATAATTGAACTTGTCTTGAAATTTGGCTAAGTATTAGCCCCTCCACACACCCTCTCTAGAAAAACCACAAGCTTGACTCTCCACTTGAATTCTCCATGGATGGTTCGGCCTTGTCATCAAAGTGAGATGTAATGTGACTTTGAACAACCTTTGAAGTGCTTGTTTAAGCCTTACTACACGTTGCTTGTAATAGGTCCGCTTGGCAAAGTAAGCTTGTCTTCGCGTGTGGCACCTTGATCTCCATTGCTGTCATGGCTTCTTGTATCATTTCCTCCCTCCTCAAAAGGATCCATCCTCAAATCAGCCCCTACATTATCAAATGTAGAGAGATCAGCAACATTAAATATAGCAGATAATTGATACTCACCTAGCAAATCAATCTTGTAGGCATTGTCATTCATCTTTTCAAGGACATGGAAAGATCTATCGCCTCTAAGATCCATTTGCACTAGTTATCTCACTTAAAGGTAAAGAACACAAATCTAAAGGTGTTAATGGATTAAAACCATAAATAATCTCAAAAGGCGAATAACTAGTAGTAAAATGTATGCTCCTATTGTATGCAAATTCAACCATAGGCAAACATTCTTCCCTTGTTTTAAGAGTTTTACCAACCACAGCATTTAAAAGAGAACCTAAAGTTCTATTCACCACTTCAGTTTGTCCATTAGTTTGAAGATGGCAAGTAGTAGAAAACAAAATTTTAGTACCTAGCTTACCCCAAAGAACACGTCAAAAATGACTCAAAAACTTCACATCACGGTCAGAAATAATAAAGCCAAGAAAAAACAATTTTATCCAAACAAAAAGAACAAATTTTAAGTTTAGCATATAGTCTTTCACACCTAAGTACTTCTAGTACAGATTTAAGATGCATAACATGCTTATCAAGCCTTTTGCTATAAATCAAGATGTCATCAAATATACAACCACAAACTTGCTAATAAAATCACGCAAAACATGGTTCATTAATTTGATGAAAGTGCTAGGTGCATTTGTCAAACCAAATGGCATGACCATCCACTCATATAGACCATATTTCATTTTAAAGGCTATTTTTCACTCATCCCCTACTTTCATTCTAATCTGATGATAACCACTCATGAGATCAATTTTTGTAAAGAAACAAGTACCATGTAACTCATCAAGCATTTCATCTAACCTAGGAATTGGGTGATGATACTTTACCATTATCTTAGTTACTACCTTGCCACATACATGTGCCATATTCCATCTTTCTTTGGCACTAACAACACAGGAACAGCACATGGGCTTAAGCTTTCCCTTACGTGCCCTTTCTCAAAAATTTCCTCCACTTGCTTCTGAAGTTCCTTTGCCTCCTTGGGATTACTCTTATAAGCTAGACGGTTTGAAATTTGAGCTCCTGGCACAAAACCAATTTGGTGTTCAATGCCCCTCAAAGGTGGGAGTCTTTTAGGCATCTCATCTGGAAACACATCTGAGTATTCCTGCAAAACAAATTCAATAACACTAGGCACAAAATAATCAAAGTCAGTCTCATTATAAAACAACTCCTTATACCTAAGCAAAAACAATGGTTACTGTGTGTACATAACCTTCCTCAACTCTTTTTCTTTTGCAAAGAAAGTACTCTTTTTTATTCCACTCTTCTTTTCACTCTTCTTTCCTTTTTCAATTGCGCTACTCTCTTTCTTATGCTCACTAGTGCACTTAGTCTTAGTTGGGCCTTTGTTCTTATTTTCTTCAATGGCCTCTTTTTCTTTTCTTTTTTAAAACTCTCAGCCTCTCCAAGTTGCTATATGTCCATGGTTTTTGCAAGTCTCAACTGATCCTCTTGAAGTTCTCTTAGTGAAAGAGGCGCCAATGTGAAGTGTTTCTCCCCCATCTTAACTGAATACCTATTTTTGAATCCATCGTACACTACATGCCTATCATATTGTCTTGGTCTCCCCAATAGTAAATGACCAGCATGCATAGGAACTACATCACACAACACTTCATCAAAATATCTCCCAATTGAGAATGCCACTAGCACTTGCTTGTTCACCCTAACCTCTCCACACTCATTAAGGCATTGCAACTTATAAGGACTAGAGTGCTTAATGAGAGGCAACCCTAATTTCTCAACCAAAACCGTGCTTGCAACATTGATGCAACTACCTCCATCAATTATTAAACTACACATCTTACCCTTAATTAAACATCTGATGTGGAATATGTTCTCCCTTTGTTCATCAAGCTCTATCTTTTGTTATGCATTGAGATCTTACCTCAGTAGTGGTGCTTCGGCCTGGAATGGTTGATCAACTACTTCATTAGTGCAATCCTGGACTTAGGCATATCATCTCCATCACTATCTTTTGGTTCAATTACCCCATCTCACAAATACATGATCTTCCTATTGGGACATTGGTTTGCCATAATACATGACTCGAACCCAAACACTTGGAGCATTTCATGTTTCTTTGCTTAATGCTAGGATTTTGATCATTAGATGTAGGCACACCTTTAGAGGTTGTCCACTTTTCCTTGGACTTGTCCTTATTGTAATAGGACTTATCCTTGCTCTTTTCCTCCTTCTTGGACCATTTAAGACCCCAAGAATTTAAAGCTCCTGAGGTGTTGCCCTTGCTTAAGCTTTTTCCTTTCAATTGCTTCTCAATCTTCACAGCCATGCTTACCATGTCCTCCAACTCCAAGTATCGATGAAGCTCTAACACGTTGGCTATCTCTTTGTTTAGAACAACAAGGAACCGAGCCATTGTAGCCTCTCTATCCTCCTTTATGTTAGCTCTTATCATAGCTATCTCTCCATCTCCTTGTGGAAATCTTCCACGCTCTTTATGTCATGCCTCAATGTTTTGAGTTTTTAATGCAACTCCCTATAGTAGTAACTTGGCAAGAATCTCCTTTTCAAGATGCATTTCATCTCACCCTAGGTATCAACCGGTCTTTCTCAGTTTGTCTTCTACTAAGTATGAATTGATCCCACCAAACAGCAACATAATCAGAGAACTCAACTGTGGCCAGCTTCACTTTCTTCTCCTCAGAATAGTTTTGGCAAGAAAATATCATCTCTACTTTCCTTTCTCACTCCAAGTAGGCATCTGCATCATTCCTTCCTTGAAATGGTGGCATCTTCATTTTGATGCT
Source organism: Erythroxylum minutifolium (assembly GCA_027123815.1). Lineage (NCBI taxonomy): Eukaryota > Viridiplantae > Streptophyta > Magnoliopsida > Malpighiales > Erythroxylaceae > Erythroxylum > Erythroxylum minutifolium. The sequence goes on along the minus strand of JAOTJB010097739.1, from coordinate 15 downwards.
GCCAATGTTTCTATC
>JAOTJB010097267.1:0-20246 GCA_027123815.1 Erythroxylum minutifolium | reverse complement strand
TTATTGTGATAACAATGGGGCTATAGCACAGGCTAAGGAACCAAACTCACATCATAGATCCAAACACATACTCAGACATTTCCATCTGATTAGAGAGATCATTGGGAGAGGAGACGTGAAGATATGCAAAGTGGGTACAAACGACAACATTGCTGATCCACTTACTAAGCCTCTTCCACAGTCTAAGCCTGAGAGTCATACGAGGTCCATGGGTATTAGATATTTGACCGATTGGGCCTAATGCAAGTGGGAGACTGTTAGTAGTGTGCCCTAGGCCAATAGTCATATGTGACTTTTGTATTGACATTCTGACTTATTAATAATATATTAAGAGGTAAATCTGTACATGTTGTGTAGTTTCGGCTATACTTTTGTTGCATAGTATGGTCCATTCTACTGCATATTATGAATACCAGGGCCATGGGTGATCTAACAACAACATCCAGACATTGCTAAACCATCAAGGCAATAGCTCACCTGGAGTATACTGTGAGTTAACCTAGATGTGTCAACTCAATTATATGTGATTTTCTGTTTGAGTTATATGTGTAATGAGTTGGCTTAGATGTATTGCACTTGTTTAATCTTTACGTATTAAACTGCTACTAGTGTGATTGTGGTAATTCTGGACATTGATTGTTCGAGGAGATTATTATTCAGGATTTTATTGGAAGTGCTCATTATATGCGAATTTGATTGAATAAGTGAATTTTATTGTAATAATTCTAGACATTGATTACTAAGGAGATCATTAATTGGGATTGCATTGGAAGTGCTCATTGTATGTGAATTTGACTGAATAAGTGATATTTAACATTCTTGTTGAATGATGGACCAAGGTCCAATGATAAATGTAAATGTGAATGGAATGAGTGATGCTCAACTGAATGTTGAATGTCGGACTTTGACATGATGATTGTGATATATAATTGTACGTTATGTGAGATGATACATTTCATGACATTGATGTACATGATCAGATAAAGGAATTATGACTAGAGTGATAAGCTTGAAATAAGCCCGGTATCTACAAGGGATATGAGTTAGTGCCTGAAATAAGCTTGGCATCCACAAGGGATATGGTTTAGTACCTGAAACAAACTTGATATCCATGAGAGATATGGGACAATTAATAGGCACTAGGTCACAATAAGACAAAAATGAAAGTAAAGTCTCATGTGCATTGCATACACATATCTTTTCATGTATTATGTGAATGGTTGTAAAAAGTTATTGAATTGTGTTGACCCAATGTTGTGTAACCTTGTATATATATTGATGAGATGAATAATTAGATTACTCTAAAATGATTATATGAAATGTTTATGTTTATAATGTGTTTGTTAAAATATGTGTATATATATTGTGAATCGATATACATAACTAGAAGATGTGTTAAATAAGATCTGATTTTGAATAACATGATATACATGTGAATTTGGTTATTGCTAGTAATATTATGTCTTGACATGGGTGAGCACATCGATGATGGTTCATCCATTGAATTTGCAATCTCATTAAAATTGCAACATTGTTAATCTTGGGAGTTAAGAATGGCTCAAAGGTCTGGTCAATTGATTATAAGGAGTTTTGTTAGGATGCTCTGGTCCAGCATCCAGTTTCATGTTGTACATATTGTATAGGTATGTGAACCTTTACATGCTCTATATTGAGTATGTATGAACTGCGAGTGGAATAACACAATAAATTTTTAGGTTTATGAATCAAATGCTTTCAATGAAATGACAATATATGTTTATGTTCTATTTGATGCCCCGATAAATGATGCGCCTGCTCTAACATGCCATTCTTGTGGGGGGTATGTGTGCTCATATGTTCCTCAGAATGTCAGGCGCATACCCTCTGATAGTGGTATGTTACATTTTTGGTATCAAAGTATGGTTTGGCACCTCTAGGGACATATAGGAGTAGTTTAATATGATATCTGGTTAGAAATTTGTATAGTGGAAAAAATTGTTATCTGTTATAGGTCGTCCACCATAAGAGATCGAGTTATGGAGTCAGCTGACCTTGAGTTAATAGGAGCCAATAGAGAGTCTCCTATCTCTCAGTTTGAGCTAATGTCCTCAAGAGTTTTTAAGAGGAGAAAAAGGAGGTATGATAAGCTTCGGAAACAAGGAGTTGTAGACATCTATGGGAGTACTGACCTTATTGAGGAACAGAATTGGTTAGAGAGGACAAAAAGAATATTGGACCAGATGGATTGTGAACTGGACAAGAGGTTTGATTATGCCGTCTCGTTACTAGAAGATCCATCTTACCAATGGTGGAAGACAGTTCCCAGTAGTTCAGCCTAACCCTGTAGACTGACTTGGGAAGACTTTTTGACAATCTTTAAAGAAAATTTCATGCCAAAGATCTACCTGGATAGGAAAATGAAGGAGTTCCTTGATCTAAAATAGGGGAACCTCACTGCAGCTGAGTATGAAGTGCGGTTTAATGAGTTGTTGGGTTATGCTATGGCTCTAGTCTCGATTGAGGAAGACAAATGTAGATAGTTCGAAGATGGGCTAAATATGGAAATCAGAACGAGACTGGCAATCACTAATTTGAGTAGCTTTGTTGAGTTGAGAGTCATTTCGATCAGAATTGAACAATTATTGAAGGATGAACGAGGTGAGTAGAGGCAGAAGTTCAGGCTGAAGAGACATGGTGAATTTTAAACTGATTCAGGTAGAAAGTTCAGCGAAGGCCAAAGTGGACCATCACAGTGACAATTGAGATCGAGACAGTCAGGATTCAGGCAAAGAGGTGACTTTACCTCTTCTGGTAGAGGCCAGGCATTTGGAAGATCGACATATAGCGGGTGGGAATCACAGATGTCTAGCTGTTGGTATTACGGGAGGAAACATGGTGGCGAATGTTGGACATTGTCAGGAGCTTATTTCCGTTATGGCTCTTTTAAGCATCGGATCAGAGATTGTCCCGCCATTATAGGGGCACAATCTAGAATGAGAGGGGCACCCATATCTGAAGTGACTTTCCAAAATAGTAGAGCCAGTAAAAGGGGACAGAGAGGTAGAAGCAGAGGAAAAATGAGTTCTATAGATCCTAATGCCAAAACTGAAGTGCGAAGCAACCAATCGCAATCCTAAACTAGAATCTATGCCATTACCAGACAGGAGGCACAGAACTCCCTTGATGTAGTTGTAAGTGTGTTATACATTTTTCAATTTGAGGCATTTGCATTGCTAGATCTAGGGTCCACTCATTCATTTATTTCCCCCTATTTAGCATCTAAACTTCATTGTGAGAGAGGGATGTTGGAATATGGTTTAGAGGTGAATACTACTGTAGGTCATACTATTGTGAGTAGGGAAGTGTGTAAAAAGTGTATTATCCAGATTGATCAGGTAGACTTAAAAAGTCAACCTAATAGTATGCCAATTGAGAGAGACATATCTCATCCTAGGCATGGATTGGCTTGCTACATATAGAGCTATAATGAACTATTACACCAAAGAGGTGATTATTGAATCTCCTACTCAGCCAAGCGTAATATTTCAGGGTGTTAATGAAACAGTGCCACCTAGATTGATCTCTCTGATGAGTGCTTTCAAATTGATTCGAGACAGAAGTGAGGCCTACCTAGCCTATGTAACTGATACCCAGAATGAGAAAACAATTCAGGATATTCCTGTTATTAGGGATTTTCTTGATGTTTTTCCTAGTGAATTACCGGGATTATCCCTTGACAGGTGTTGAAGGTAAAACCAATCTACTTATTTTATGCTCAAAAATTGCAAGTGAATGGGTCGTGACTTGTAGCTTAAAAGAGCGAATATTAATCTCACAAGGATTGATGCCCAAACACTACTTAATTTAAATAAAACTTTGTTCAAGAAATGAAATTGTTAAAAGTAAATAATCTAGAAATTTTAAATAAAAATTAAAAGGCTAACTCAAAATAATAGACAATACCAACGTGCAGAAAAATCGAAATTTAAGAATCTAAAGACTGGATATTACTTTTTCCCCATTTTGTCTCCCTCCTATTTTATTGATTGAATTATATCTCACCCTAGATTTCTAAATATAATAACTATCCTTTCTCAAGGTGTAATTAATTGTCCCTAATCGAATTTAAAGGAATCAATTGGACAGTCTCTCAACCTACTCAATGACTCAACCTATTCAACTAGTTATTAAACTATCTTGTGGGTGATGAATTGATTGGCTGAGATCTCTATTCTAACTATTCAATTAATGTGATAACTATAAGTCTGAGTCACTAACTCTCATTGTACAATCCTACACAAATTTATCTTACTTAATATGCTATTTGCCCAATCTTGATGATGATCCTTGATTTCAGTCCTTCCTCAAGGCTCCAAACATATGTTCTTCACTCCAATGATGGTCTAAGTTTAATGAATCCCCTGATATTGTCTCAGATTATGATTCCCACGATCGTGAGAATTGGTCATAGAACACTTCCTCTTTTCTTTTCTTCTATAATTTCTAGCTCAATCTCCATGCTGCTCCATCTTCCTTCTTACACAAAAAATAGTCAATTCTTATGCTAAATTAATATAAAACATAAAAGACAAACAATGGAAATAAAACTAAATGAAAACATACAAAATGAATCCTAAACTAAAACAATAATCAACAATTATGCAAGAAAACACGTGCCAATTACATAAAAAAACATAGACTAATGTACATCTATCAACAACCCCACACTTAAATCTTTGCTTGTTCTTAAGTAAAATAAATACAACCATTCAATTCTGCCACTTCATTTTCACAAGATCAAAGCATACAATCCCTCAAATTTAAGCCAACTAAAATATCAAGTTAATACACATGTCATAACTACTTTTTCATTGGTATACATAAGCAAAATAAACAATTGACACCATCACTCAAAGTAAAGATGCAAAAGGAATTTTGCTCACGGTTTTCACTCATTTCTCTCAAGTGTTTATTGGTTAGTGTTTCGCTCAAACTTCCTATAAGAAATTACACTACCATAGGCTTGCTAATACACCAATTCTCCTCTATAATCATTGCATGCATAAATAGATCAAAAGGACTTGTTTAGGGTTGTAATGTGGTAAGGGTTTGGGCAGGTAAAGAGGGAAACTAGATTAAGCACAAGTATTAGTAAAATACAAAGTGGATAAAAGTAGGATAACAAAACATTACCCTGAGTTATACAAATATAACTGATATTCTACACTTATTGATGCTACTCACTTGTTCTTCCTTTTTCTTTTCTTTTTCTTTATTTTTTCCTTTTTCTTTTATTTCTAAATAAATGGACAAACTATGAATCAAAATAACACTAAATACATTGTAATCCACAGGCAGAAATATACTCAACTTATATCGGTAACCAAAATTTCACAACGATCCCGACTAAGTATTACTTAATACTCTCCTAAGCTTGTGAACAGGTAATTTAATAAGGTTTAAAGCTTTAAAATTTCGGGTGTTTTTAAGAAACAAAAGGTTAAGGATCAACGGGGGTAGGAAAAGGATAATACAAAGGGTAAGTCATTTAAGCCAAGGGTTGACATAAAAAGCGCCTAAATCATCTCTATTAAGCATACATCTGGTATACTTAAACCGATTCAAAGCAAGTTCTGAAGGAATCTAAAGAAGTAACACTCAACAAATAAAAAAAATGAGTATGAATGGGGTCATATGACTCAATCCTCACTTTGGCTTAGATAAAAACTCATTATTCATCTGTACACTACCTCATTGTTCAAATGTCAATTTAACACTAAACTTATGTAACCAACTACTTTTCATCACTCTATATGGTTCACTTTCTACTCAAGTAGCCTAATTCAAGTTCAAGCATGCATTCAATCTAATTTCAGCTAGCATAATAGAATTTCATGGCAATATTTATTAGAGTGATTCAAGTACGGTTCAATTGTTAACACAAAGCATATATTATACCTATCCATGCATCCTATTTAACAAAACGCAATCAATGCAATTAACAAAGTCAAAGTCACCTCCCCATACTTAAAGTTCACATTGTCCTCATTATGACAAGTCAACCACCAAGTAAGGGAAAATAACCTCAAACCAAACAAAAGAATTGAAACATACAAATGACATGAAACCCAACAAAAATGACATGAAACCCAACAAAAGAAAATGACATGAAACCAAATAAAAGATAAGATTAAACTAAACAAAAGAAATAACATGAAGCCAAACAAATAGGAAAAGAAATGTAATCAAATAAGAGAAACAACAAAATTAAAAATAAAAGGGTAAGAAAAGCTTATTAAGATGATGATGGCAATGATGCTGGTAAAGGGGCTTCAAAATTATTCCTCCAAAAGAAGTTGAGGAACCTCTTCTTTAAGCTATGATGCTCCTTATGGACTTGCCGTATTTGGGTACCGAGTTCTTTTAGTTGGGATGTCAGTTGTTATTGATTAGCAGCCATTTGGTCAAGAATTTGTTGATATCAGTCAACCTCCGCAGGTGCACTATATTCTGTTTCTACTACTTCCTCCTCTAGCTCTGGAGCTACTCGAGATATGGAGGATCAGTTTGCGTTTGTATCTTAGGCCCTCCTATTCTTTACTGCAGCATGTGTTTAAGGATTATGGAGTTCCATAGACTGGAATTCCATAATCTTATATCACCTCAAATACGATATGTCAAACATATCGTATGGCATTGTACGCACCTCTTCCACATTAAGGCTATAATAACGAGCTAAAGCAATAACAACATGCGCCATTCCAAAATATGAACTCTTTTTATCGACAAAACTTACTATTGATAAAAAAATTCTAAATGGCGTGTTGATTTTAACTTTTCGATCCATGCACCATAAAAAGAAAAGTTCTTTGGTCAAACATTTACTACTTTTAGTTTTATTAAACACAATTAAACATATAAATTTATGCAAGAGCAAATGTTTGGCACTATAAATTAAAGAATTTGGTACATTGCGAGAGTCAAAATTGTCTTCCCCTATTAGAGTTTTCTAATAGGAATCCACATCAAAATCAGTGTGATCATCTAAAATGTTTATATTTTGCAAATCGAAAAGATGATGCATGACATTATAATCCAATTTGTAAGCAGTACTGAATAATCTAAACTAGAAAACGTCCATTTTAGGGATATATGAAATAGTAGTGAAAAACTCAGTGGTCATTATAGGATGGATAGGCATATCACACCAGATGAACCTATTCCAACCTATAATTGCAGCTAGTCGCTCAATCTTCGGCTTTACTCCTATTTTTTTAACTCTTCAAAATCAAAATACCTAGGAGTGACTATTGCTCTAGCCTAAAGTCACAAAAGTGCATACTTTCTTCTTCTGAGTAAATTAGGAATGGAGAGTGGTAAATTGCCACTAAATCGCTCTTACCTTCACCAGAAACTTAGCGACAAACTGTGTCAGTCAGTTTCTAAGTCATCATATTCCTTGGTACCATTATCAGAGGAAAATCTGCAAAAATGAGAGAAAAAGAGTGAAATTCAACTTTTAGAGAGAGGGAGAAAAATCATACCCAAATCCTTGTGTTTTTGAATGATTAATGCATAAAAAGAGTGAAGGATTGAAAGATTAATGAAAAGAAATGAATATAATACCAATAATTTTAAGGAAAAATGAAGAGTTTAGAGACTGGGAGGAGGATTTTCATGGGTTAGAGAGAGGAGTGAGAATTTTAAGGTAAGTGAAAGAAGAAAAGGGGAGGGAAACTTAAGTTTACCTGTGGATGGAAAAATTCACAATTCCCATGATCATGGGATTTCTCTCCAAAAACTTCCTTGAGAGATTTCCCACGATCGTGGGAATCACCATAATTCCGACAATATTTGCTTTCTCTCCAGAAACTTTCTGGAGAGCTTTACCATGATCGTGGGAATCACTACAATTCCCACGATCATGGGAATTGGAGATTCTCACAATTCCAAACCTTCTTCCAAGCTTAATATTATTTCTCCATAATCCCACAACCTACAAACACATCAAATTAATTTCATCAATAAGAATTTTGAAAAAGAAAACAAATTAAAATTCTAATAAAAAATCAAATTAACATCAATCAAACTCAATTCAAATATGATCATAATTAAAGAAATCAAATGAACAACTAGACAAAGACAATCAAAAGGAAATAGACATCCATGGGTTGCCTCCTATACAATGCTTCTTTCATAGTCAGTAGCTCGACTTTCTGTCCTTGGGAACTTATCCAGGATCAATTATAAATGGCTTGGTTTCACCTTTTTCGTTCAACATCGATTTTATAGCCTGTAAGTAAGTTACAAATTGAAAAATGAATAGGAGGACAATATTGATAAACTTGAGAAAACTAATTAATCTCATCAATGTCCTTTTCATTATCAAACTATTAACTAAATAGGGGATAATGAAGCTCCCTGAATCTTCCATCAAATCAAATATTTTGTCCTATATGAAGGTGAGTTGCTCTCTTTCTTCCTTAATCACCTTCATCTCCTCTGCTTCTTTCGGTTCCCGAATAGAGACTTTCATAACTTCTTAAAACTTGATGTCTATTTTCATTTGTTCGTCGTCCTTTTGTTCTTTAGAAGATTTAAACACACTAATTATCCTTAATGAGCCACTATCCTTTGGATTCTTAAATATTTCATTCATATTGAATGTCTCTTGATCATCATCAATCCAAAAGATAGAATTCCTTTCATGATCATCTACCAAAGATTTTTCGATGTTCACCTTTAGTATGTCAAGAATTGGTGAATAATAGGGAGGGTTGCCATTCTTTTCTTCAATCTCTTTTTTTTTGTCTCTTGTTCTTCAATAAAGTAAGGTTCAGCATAGTATTCTACTGGTTCTTCTAGCTCTTCCGCATTCTTAAGTGTGATAACCTTATATTGCTCTCGTTGATGTAATTCCATATTCCTCAGAGATTCTTTCACACTTCTTTTACAAAATTCACAGGAAAGCTGTCTTACTTGAATCTACAGGTTATGAGTAGAAGTGACATAATTTTCAAGAACTTGATTGAATTTCTTTTACAGTCTTTTCTGACTTTCCTCCTGGCTATAAAACATCCTCTTTTGGTACTCTTCTTGAGCTGCCAGTTTGGAACCAAACTTCTCTATAAACTTTTCCAACTTACTCTCTATTGCTCCAATTCGATCTTATTGAAATTCAAATTGGTCTTGATTTCCCATGTGAGCACTTACATTATTGGAACAATAGGAATCTGGGTGGTTCTGCCACTCTAGAGTGTACATTCTCTAATAAGGATCATTACTTCCCCAACCATACTGTGCCTCATTGTAATTCGTAAAAGTTCCTTGCTCCTATAGTATCTATCTTCCATCATTGTTCTTTTTATTTCTTCTCAGCCTCTAACTCTTCAGATGTCTCATTCCTCACTCTAAGATGTCTTGATGTGTCTTGTGATATCGAATAGTTTGTTGTTACCAAATTATGTCGATCTTCACGTGCTAAACAATCAATTCCCAGCAACGATGTCAAAAACTTGTTGAAGGTAAAACCTATCAACTTCTTTTACGCTCAAAAATTGCAAGTAAACGGGTCATGACTTGTAACTTGAAAGAGCAGATATTGATCCTATAAGAATTGATGCCCAGACACCACTTAATTTAGATAAACTTTGTTTAAGAAAAGAATTTGTTAAAAGAAAATAATCTAGAAATTTTAAATAAAAATTAAAAGATGAACTCAAAACAATAGACAATGCCAATGTGCAGAAAAATCAGAATTAAAAAATCTAAAGACTAGAGATTACTTTTTTCCCTATTTTGTCTCCCTCCTTTTTTATTGATTAAATTGTGTCTAACCTTAGATTTCTAAATGTAATAACTATCCTCCCTCAAGGTGTAATTAATTATCCGTAATCAAATTTAACGGAATGAATTAGACGATCTCTCAACCTACCCAATGACTCAACCTATTCAGCTAGTTATTAAACTATCTTATAAATGATCAATCGACTAGCTAAGATCTCTCTTCTAACTGTTCAATTAACATGATAATTATAAGTCTATAGGTCACCAACTCTTGTTGTATAATCCTACATAAATCTTCCTCACTTCATTCAATTCAACAAAATAGAACCTTTGACAAAATAGTTCAAAAGTAATCCCTAAAACTAAATCAGCCTAACATGGTCTCTATAACATCATAAACATTCAAATAAACCATTTTACAAAGAATAGAAGAAGTGAAATTGACGGAAAATTGAATAACAAGACTCCTTCTCTTTTTTTCCAAAATCTAGAAATTTTGGTGTTAATATGCTATTTTGCCCAACCTTGATGATGGTCCTTGATTTTAATCCTTCCCCAGGGCACCAAACATATGTTCTTCACTCAAAATGGTCTTTCTATAAAATGGTTTTGTCCTCCCTTAAGATGGAGGCTTAATGATGCTTAAATAGTCCAAAAATCCTAGGCTTAATGAAGCCCTACATATTATCTCAGATTATGATTCCCACGATCATGGGAATTGGCGTGATTCCCACGCGATTGTGGGAATTTGTCACATAAAGCTTCCTTTTTTCTTTTCCTCTTTGATTTCTAGTTCAATCTCCAAGTCGCTCCATTTTCCTTCCTACATAAAAAATAGTCAATTCTTACCATAAATTAACGTCAAACCTAAAAGATCAACAATGGAAATCAAACTAAATGAAAACATATAAAATGAATCCTTAACTACAACAATAATCAACAATTATACAAGAAAACACATGCTAATTATATAAAAAAACATAGACTAATGAACACATATCAACATCCTCACACTTAAATCTTTGCTTGTCCTCAACTAAAATAAATACAACCACTCAATTTTATCACTTCATTTTGACAAAGATCAAAGCATACAAGCCCTCAAATTTAAGCCAGCCCAAATATCAAGTTAATACACATGTCATGACAACTTTTTCATTGGTATACATAAGCAAACTCAATAATTGACACTATAACTCAAAGATAAGTAATGATGCAAAATGAATTTTCATCACGGTTTTCACTCATTTCTCTAAAGTGTTTAATGGTTAGTGTTTCACTCATTTTGAGTTCTTAGTGATGCCTTTTGGATTAACAAATGCTCCAGTTTATGGCCCTGATGAACAAGGTATTTTAGCCTTATCTAGATCATTTTATGATTGTATTTGTCAATGATATTTTGATGTATTTGAAAAGTATAAAGGAACATTCTGAACACTTGAGGTTAATCTTACCAATAATATGAGAGAAATAATTATATACCAAGTTTAGTAAATTTAAGTTTTCACTTGATCAAGTGGTGTTCTTAGGCCATATAGTATCTAGACAGGGTATGAAGGTGGATCCAAAGAAAGTGGAGGCCATGATGAAATGGGAAGTCTCGAAAAATGTGTCTAAAATTTAGAGTTTTCTAGGATTAGCAAGATATTATAGAAGGTTTGTCAAGGGGTTTTCATTGATCATAAACCCTTTGACAAAACTTCTACGGAAGAATGTACCCTTCAAATGGATTGATGACTACTAAAGAAGTTTACAGGAATTAAAACACTAATTGACTACAACACCAATATTAGCTATCCCATCTGGATTTAGAGGATATGTTGTGTATAGTGATGCCTCAAACCAAGGGTTAGGATTTGTTTGAAGCTGTAAGGTAAGGTGATTTTATATGCATCAAGGTAGTTTAGACCCTATGAGTTCAACTACCCGGTTCATGATTTAGAACTTGTTGCAATGGTATTTACATTAAAGATTTGAAGTCGTTATTTATATGGTGAGAGATTTCAAATATATACAGACCACAGAAGTTTAAAATATTTGTTGAGTCAGAAAGAGTTGAATATGAGACAATGATGTTGGATTGAACTGCTTAAGGATTATGACTGCACAGTTGAATACCATCTAGGTAAAGCTAATATTGTGGTGGATGCTTTAAGGTTACCACACTTTATGTGGCCCAGATTTATGCCTCGAGGTTACGACATTTAGTTCAATTGAGAGCATTGAATGTTGAATTGAGTTTGGGGTAGAATGAAACGCTGATAGCTACATTGAAGCTTAGATCACTACTATATGAAAGGATTAGGAAAGCCCAAAGTGAGTATCCAAAATTATTGAAGCTTATGGAACAATCGAAACAAAATCTGAATTCTAAATTTGAATTGAGAGATGGTGTGTTAAGGATGAAGCAGAGATTGTACGTATCTGATCTTACTGACTTGAGAAAAGAAAATTTGGAGGAAGCACATTTAGCTGCCTATGCCATGCATCTTGGTAGTACTAAAATATATAATACGCTAAAACAACATTTATGGTAGCTAGGGATGAAGAAGCAAGTAGCTGGGTATGTTACTATGTGTTTAACTTGTTAACAAATAAAAGTAGAACATCAAGCCCTAACTAGAAAATTACAGTCATTACCTATACTAGAGTGGAAATGGGAGAAAATCATGATAGATTTCATTATAGGCTTGCCGAGGACTCTAAGGCAATATAATGTTATCTGGGTTATTGTTGATAGAATGATGAAATCGACCCATTTCATACCTTTACGAGAGAATAATACACTAGATCAGTTGGCCTGGAAGTATGTTAATGAGGTAGGGAGATTGCATGGTGTTCCATTGTCTATTATGTTTTATTAGGATCCCAGATTTACTTCTAGATTCTGGGGTAGTTTACAGACAACATTGGGTATAAAGTTGAATTTTAGTACAACATTCCATCCTCAAATAAACAGGCAGAGTGAGAGAACTATTAGAATCGTTGAACATATGCTTAGAGCTTACGTAATGAAATTTCATGAAGTATGGGATCAATATGTAGCACTTATTGAATTTGTATACAATAATCATTATCACATTATTATTGGTATAGCTCCTTATGAGGCATTATATCGCAGAAAGTGCCAATCACCTTTGTAATAGGATGAAGAAGGCTCGAGGATTATTGAGGGCCTAGACTTGGTTCAAGATACTATTGATAAAGTAAAATTGATTTGCAATAAAATCAAAGCAGCTCAAGATAGACAAAAAAGTTATGCAGATCAACATCAAAGAGATATGGAATACCAAGTGGGAGATAATGTGTTTCTGCAAGTATCTCTTTGGTGGGGAGTATTCAGGTTCGGTAGAAAGGAAAAATTGAGCCCTAGATATATTAGTCAGTATAAGATTACAGAGAGAATAAGACCATTAGCACAAAAGTTAGCATTGCCGCCAGAGATGTGTTAGATTCATAATATGTTCCATGTTAGTATGCTCAGGAGATATCAATCAAATCTTATTCATGTATTACCTACACAGGAGGTAGAAATTGCAAGTAATTTGAGCTATGTGGAGGAACTGACCAAAATAATTGGCTACCAAACTAAAGAATTGAGAAACCAAACAATCCCATTAATTAAAGTTCTTTGGAAGAACCATTTAAGAAAAGAAGCCACATAGGAAACTGAAGAAAGCATAAGGAGACAATACTCCCATTTATTCGATCAATCAGGTAAGAATTTTAGGGATGAAATTATTAAACGGGGGAAGAATTGTAATAACCCATTCCTACACTTAAGGATTAATTGTTAGATTGAGCCATATTATGTGAGAATATATAAAGAGCATTCCATTGGCATGCATTACATTTGTATACACACATATGAATCATGATTTAGAAAACATTGCAAGATATTATATGCACTCAATTGACATATTCCGAGATATGGAACAAAAATGAAGGTAATATGAATGTGCATTCCCAATGTTTTACATTTTGATTTACCAATAACATGATTTGATGGATTATAATTAGTGAATTGGGAAATTATTGTTACAATTGAGTAATTGATAAGGTGATATGTGCATCTAGTATAAGAAAATGTTAAAGAGCAAGATAAATTGATAAATGGGAATTTAGGTTGATTAGGCCTACAAAATGGTTACATGTGGTATTGGGAATAAGTAACAAATGGCTCAGTTAAATGGATGACGAGTGGCTTGAGTATAATTGCTACAAGTGGCCTTTTAAATTTAGGACAAATGGCACGTTAAACTTGTGAAATGTAGAGCAATAGAATGGTGACATATGTAGCTTAACAAATGGTGACATGTGTAGCCTTATAGTTGGTGTCATGTGTAGCTTTATAAGTAGTAACATATAAAGGCTTAAATGAGTTACATGTGGAGCCTAAAGTAAGTGACACATGGACTAATAGAATAGTAACATATGGATTAATAGAAGGATAACATATGTTCCAATAGAATGGTGACACATGGACCAATGAAATGGTGGCACATGAATTAGTTTGACTTTCTTTGAATTTTCTAGAGAAAATGAATGAAAAAGGCAATAGAAATAGAGTGAAGGTCGGACATAAGGTTAGAAGAGGGAGAAAAACGAAAATAAGAAGAGAAGGAGAGAAAAAGGGGTAGAGAAGAGGAGAAGCAAAGAGGATAGCAAGGTAAGTTGAAATTTTTGTTACAATTTCATCTTTCTCTTTCGATCTGTCTTTCATATCCTTAGAGCACTAATTTGGAGAAAATCAAATAATGAAAGTTGTAGATATGGGTCTTAACTTGATCACTATGAATGTTTCTTGAAAAAATAGTGACTAGAGCTTAAGTTATGTATGTTTCCTCAATACTGCCTGTGATAGACCCCTATGCTAGAATATGTTAGATGGAGTGTTTCCACTAAACAGGAATATGTATTTTAGCCATATCTTAACATGTAGATATCCAAATAGGATGATTTTTAATTTATATTAAACCAGAGACATACGACTACAATTTTCATGGAGGAGTTGAATTTGAATTCTGTCTCTAATTGTAAATTTGGCTTGAAGTTGAGTACTAGGTACTGTCATTGTTTGAGAATAGTCTTAAATATTTTAGGCATAACTTGCAGAATACTGAACCAATATTAATAAATTTGATGTCATTAGAAACTTAAGACATATAGGAAAAATGTTTTAGAAGAATGTGTTACTTAAATACCTCATTTTCTAGGTCATAATGATCATACAAAACTGACTTGAAAATTTGTCCTGAGAAGCATGATTGTGCACCCCCTGTTTTCTTCTTTTACTTACTATAAGCTTTTACATATTATAGAAAGACCTGAACCTAATATAAGGTGTTTTCTATGATGCATTTAGACTAGAATGAAGTTTGAATTAAACTTAGTGGATGATGGATAAAGTGATTAAATATGTGATAGGCATATGATTGATGATATTGATTAACTAAGTTCTTTGTTTTATGAACCTAAATGTAAACTTAACATACACAATTGATTATGTTAATGGTCAAGTGATGTGATTAGGGGTAAATACCAGAGATAGTCAATTGAGCTTACGTTGAACATGATACATATATATGTGTATGGTTAAACAATGATATGATTGATCAACTTAGTAATATATGGATTATGTGTGTTGTATGATATAGAAGCACAAGTTGACCAACAAAATCCAGACACTGCCATACCATCTAGGAAAGCCACGTTGCAATATTGATGAGTTTTGTAAACTCAGTGAGTAAACCATCCTCGATGTGCTCACTTATACAAAACATCAAACATTGAAAATATAAACCAGATATTGTTAGGTTCTGATCATGCATCTCTTACATAATATATATCAAATATGCACAACAGAAATAAAACGAAACCTAAAAAAACAGAATTACTCATGCATACAGATATAGAAAGACAAAAACATGAAATTTAATATGCTTACATACCTTTTTGATGATCTCCTTCGTTCTTTATTCTTCTCCATGTTGGGTTGTCGTAAACCATAAAGATCAACACAGATAGTCTTTAATGAAAGTCCACACAAACATAAAAGGATGAAACCTTACTAAGAGTTGGCTAGAATTCTTTCTTTATGCTAGAAAGTACAAGAACTCTTAGGAGAGAGAGAAAAAGTATATGCGTAAGAAAAAGAACCTATCTTTTTCATTTTGGGTCTTACACAAGATGCATAAAAATCATCTTAATTTTTTGCACCATTAGGCCTTCCATAACCCACATCACTAATGGAAACCCATCACTAATGGAAAACTATAGGAAGTTAATGGTCATGATCAACATGCATTAATGGAAGCCAACAACAATTTTTTCTAATCCATTCCATGCAACGCTTTCTACCACGATCACATCATGATACATTCCCGAAATACTCTCTCATATTTTGAATCACCATTTAAGACCATTTTACTCATCCTTCGGATCTCCTATATGTGTGACCCATTAGGTTCCTGATTATGTTGGCCACTTGAATTGACACTTAATGTAAGTAAATCAAGAGTGGTATTTAGCAACATATCATGACCCGCAATTGACCAAAAAGTTAGTGGTTTGACTACAAACCCTTCCATATGTAATGTTTCCATACAATTTGTCATTTCACCGTCTATACCCCATTTGGTTTAGAGTATGGTCAAAGTGTTAACTCCCACTAGACTGACTACATCACATCTAGTCCAAGTGATATTAGATCTTTTCCTAAGGATCTTATTACTTTATGTATCGTTGTAGACTCTCTTCATGATACATATCTACTCTAGCCAAAGACTCCCAAGTAATGACCCTGATAAGAGGTCGTGGGTATCATCTCCTTTTATCAAGAGTGGTGAATCCTCTATTGACTACTCAATTTCCTCTAAATACCTCAAGTTGTACCCAATCACAAACCTTATGAGTAACCCCTGAAAAGCACAAATGAATGGAGTCAAAACACAGTATCAGTATCTGAGCTATCCTTAAGCATCTTAAGTCAAAGGATACTTACATCATTGCTATGATGAGACTATCATTGACATTGGAATAAAATATCCATACGATTGTCTCATAGTAGGTCAATCCAATGTACTTACTACCCTTAGTGAGCATCCATATGTTAACTCTAAACAACTCATGTCTACAAATTATGAGATCTACTACTTGATCTAATCAAGGAGTATAACATGCACTAGTTTATCTGGATTAATGATATCCCATCTCATTAATCCTATGACTAAGGAAAGTTTAGATACTAACATAATTACACATGATAGGAATCTCATTATCATGATCTCATCATAATTTCCTCCATGCCATGTTTTTTATCAAGGATTTCATTAAATCAACTTAAGATCAACATCTAATCCATAAATGTATGAACATTAAAATAACAAAAAATGCCTTTATTAATGATAAAATGATTTGTACAATAAGTGTTACAGGAGATTGACTTTAGAGCACATCTCTTTTGGGAAAAAGCCTTTTGGGAAATAGTCTTAGTGAATGGATCAACTATATTTTGATCGATGGGAGCGATAACTTTATTTTGATCAATGGGAGCGATCTCTATCTTGGCATCATTTCTACCAATGATCTCTCTAATCAAATGGTAGCACCTTAGTACATGTTTGGACTTCTGATGAGACTTTGGTTTGTTTACCTACGCTATAGCCCCATTGTTGTCACAATACAACTGCATTAGGTCAGCTATGCTCAAAACCACATAAAGTTCCATGATTAACTTCCTCATCCACTACAAGAAAATTGTGAGTTAGCGACAGAAAATACCGACAGAAAAGGTAAATATTCTGTCGATATTAAACATTATCGATGGAATTTATCGACAGAAAAAATGTCGTAGATTCGACCGTAGCTAATCTTACCGATGGAAAGATATTTTCTGTCGGTAAGTTTACCGATGAAACATCGTTACCGTCGGTAATTTCAACGAAAAAGTTACCGACCGTCTAACTTTTTCCATCCGTAAGTTACCAACATGCTATAATTTTCTAACGCTAAATTTACCGACTGTAAGTTCCTAAACCGTATGTAAATTTGGCATCAGAATGTTTAATTTCGTCGGTAAATTTACCGACAGTATGGTGGTTTCCGTCAGTGAAGTGTTGTCATTACCGACAGAATTTGTGGGTTTTTCCGTCAATAAATTATTTAATATAATCTTTTTTAATATATATTTTCATTATATTTAAATTATAACCGTCAGAAAATTTTAATAATTAAATATTTGTAATATATATTTAATTTGATAGAAATAATTAAATAGAAATTTTGATTAATGATTAAAAATTAAAATATCTTAATTGATAATAAAAACGTTACATTATAAATAACAATGTCTGTAATACAAACTAAATGACCAATACTACACTACTGATCTAAAGCTGGTGGATTGTCTGGTTGGTGCGGTGACCTGCTACCCTTACCCTTCAATTCATCCATCTCCCGGCGGAGCTGAGCGTACAGGTTTAACGACTGTTGTTGCGTTGCTATCGTCTGTTGCATCTGCTGCATTTGTTTCAACAATGTCTGTACTGTGATCTCAAGCACCTCCACTTTATTGTTATTGGACCACCTAGCAGATGCTGCTGTAGTAGACGTGGAAGATTGCGAATAACAAGTATTCGCAAATGATCCAAGTTCGAATATCCTCCCATGACGATCCCTACCACCAACCGCTTCCAAGTAAGTGTCAGCCTCATCAACATTTTCGGATTGCTGAGATCGCCGCTCAATAGTTTGCTGTATTTGATCCTATCAGAAAACAATGTTTATATATTAGTAAGTGATAATTTTGGAGTTGGATCATAAATTTCACTTACATTTACTTCTCTACAACATTCATTAACAAATGTCACCCTGTCATGCTTCTCAGTATGAGTGTGCAAAATGTCGAAATCTTCTTCGCTTGTTGATTTCAACGAGATGTATCGATTATGCACCTTTGTACCGACATTTGGAGTTTGATCAAACCACTCACACTTAAATCTCACAGTTCGCTTTATTGGCATTGCAGGGTACTCAATTTTAAGTATTTCAATTATTTTGCTATAGTAATCAATCACTTCTCTTTGTATGCAAACGCCACTATTTATTGTTGCAATGCTATGACCATGAGATTCTGTATGAAATTTGTATCCATTAACGAAATACACCGGATATGATTTAACAGTTCGCAATGGCCTCTTCGCAAGATCACATATGAACTTGTTGTCTATTGAATTTTTTAACGCCTACAGAAATGAAAACATCATATTAAACAGTATAATATTATCTGAACACTTAAATGTTATAATTCAATCATTTCAATATATTTGGAAGTGGAAACTTACATATTGCTCGAACCATCGAGCAAAGTGGCTTCCAACTTCTTTATTGATATCATCCTGTGATTTGTCGGGCATGAGCTCCCGTAACAATTCCTCGTATAATCTAAAAACATTATTATATATTCAAGTTATGAATAACAGTAACCAATTTGAAAACCAAAATAATCACTTGATACTTACTGCACGAATGGTTGAACCTCTTCACAGTTCAATAAAATGTAACTATGGGCAGCCTCAATTTCTTCCTCTGTTAACATTCTTCTTGTTGAACGTCCATATGACCGTCCAGGATAAGTGAAGATGGATAAGTTACCATCAGCATCAGTAGTTCCTCCCCCATCGTCATTACGAGGAACTTTTTTTTTCTCTTGTGTAAATATACGGCTCAAAATAATGTGAACAAAATGTACTAGCTTCCTCCAATAAATAAGCATTACATATCGAACCTTCAACTCTAGCATTTTTCTTCACATTTTTCTTCAAGTGATGCAAATGCCTATATGAGTGAATAGGGTTAAACGAATTGATTTATGAAAACTTAATAAATTGATTTTAAGAAAGGTTCAATTTTGTTAAATTACGTACCTCTTAAATGGATACATCCAACGATATTGCACTGGACTGGCTAGTTTAGCCTTGTGTGTGCTAAATGGACAGGTAGATGCTCCATACAGTCAAAGAAGCTTGGAGGAAATATCCCTTCTAACTTATATAAAATTACTGGAATTTCCCTTTCCAATTTTTCCATTTCAGCTAACTTAATTTCAGATGATGTTAAGCTTTTAAAAAACAAACTTAATTTTGTTATTGCTTCCTAAACCTTATTCGATAGCAACTCCCGAAATGCTATCGGAATTAGGCTTTGCATAAACACATGACAATTATGACTTTTCATCCCAAATAATTTTTACTTCCGTATGTCCACACAACTTTTCAAGTTTGAAACATAACTATCGGGAAACTTTAGACTTCTCAACCATTCATACAATATTTCCTTTTGCTTTTTGTCTAAACTGTAACTTGTTTTCGGATATTTACCGGTTCGAAGATCTTTATGTGGCTATCATTCCTTCTACAAAAAAGCTTCAAATCAGCTCGTGATTTTGCATTGTCTTTTGTTCTCCCTTCAATGTTCATTAT
>JAOTJB010097174.1:0-20248 GCA_027123815.1 Erythroxylum minutifolium | reverse complement strand
TGTATCTTGGACTGAGCTTACCCTTTTTACCAAATCTTAAGACTCCTTTCCATGGTGAGGCTCTAAGAAATACTTTGCCTCCAACTTCATATTCCATAAGAAGCCATCTCCTTCACATGTACGTCTGTATAGCTCTTCATCCTGTTTTAAGCTGCCTTGATTCTTTGTTTCATCAAATTAATCTTGTCTACTGTAACTTGTACCAATTCAGGCCCTAAAAGTTTTCTTTCACCTTTCTCATCCCAACAAATATGAGTTCTGCACCTCCTACCATATAAAGCTTCATAAGGTGCCATTTGAATTCTTGAGTAGTAAGAATTGTTGTACGCAAATTTGATTAAAGGAAAATGATCATCCCATAAACCCTTAAAATCCATTACGCATGCTCTTAACATTGCTTCCAAATTCCAATGTCCTTATTACCCTCTCTGATTGACTGTCAGTCTGCGGATAGAAAGCTGTGCTAAAATGCAACTTAGTTATTAAAGCCTCTTGCAAACTTTCCCAAAATCTGGATGTGAATCTGGGATCTCTATCTGAGACAACAGAACTTGGAGTCCTATGAAGTCTGATTATTTTATCTATGTATTTCTTGGTCAAGGCACTCAAAGAATATGTCTGTCTAATTGGCATGAAATGTGCTCACTTAGTTAACCTATCGACAATCACCCATATTGCATCATGCTTCTTATTGGTCCTTGGTAATCTCATTAAGAAATCCATTGCAATCTTCTCCCACTTCCATTTCGGAGTAGACAAGGGCTTAAGCTTACTGGCAGGTGCTTGATGTTTCGCTTTAATCTGTTGACACACCAAACATTTTCCAACATACTCTACAATATCTTTCTTCATTCCTCTCTACTAGAAGTGTTCTTTTAAATCTCTATACATTCTGGTGCTCCCTGGATGCATTGCTTATGGAGCATTGTGTGCCTCATAAAAAATTTCATCCTTCAACTCTTGCATATCTGGAATACATAATTTGTTGCCTACCACCATCAATCCATCTTCTCTTACTTCTATTTTCGAAGGCTTACCATTTTTAATTTCTTCTTTGAGCTTGCCCAAATACTCATCTTGTTCCTGCAAGTATTCCTTTATCAAAGGAAGATATATCGTCTTTACATGCGCCATAGTAGATTTTCTGCTTAGTGCATCCGCTACTACAATAGTTTTTCCCAGGTAGTAGTCTATTATCAAGTCATAATCCTTTAATAATTCTAACTATTTTCTCTGCCTCAAATTTAACTCTTTTTGGCTCATCAAATATTTAAGACTCTTGTGGTCTGTAAATACCCTGGTGGTGACTCCATATAAGTAATATCTCCATATTTTCAATGCAAAGACTATAGTAGTCAATTCCAAGTCACGCGTGGGATTCATCTCAAAGGGTTTTAATTGGTTGGAAGCATAAGCAATCACTTTATCCTCTTGCATCAACACGCACCCAATCCTTTCCTCGAGGCATCACTATATACTATATATCCATCACTACCAGAAGGAAAAGTCAGAATTAGTGTAGTTATAAGCCTATTCTTCAATTCCTCGAAGCTCCTCTGACATTCTTTTGTCTATACAAACTTCTGACTCTTCCTTGTCAATTTGGTGAGCGGAGTTGTTGTAATGGAAAAGCCTTTTATAAATCGTTTGTAATAACCGGCTAATCTCAAGAAACTCCTCACTACTACCACATTCTTTGGTGCTTCCCATTTAACCACAACTTCTACTTTCCTTGGATCCACATGTACTCCTTTTTCCAAAATTAAATGTCCAAGAAACGTCACTTCCCTTAGCCAAAATTCACATTTATCAAATTTGACATATAACTCTTTCTTTCTTAATGTCTCTAAGTAATCCTTAAATGTTCTTCATGCTCCTTGTTGCTCTTAGAATAAACCAATATATCATCAATAAAGACTATGATAAATTGGTCCAAGAAAGGCTTAAAGACTCTATTTATGAGGTCTATAAAGGCTATAGGGACATTAGTTAATCCAAAGGGCATAATTAAGAACTCAAAATGCCCATATTGTACTCTGAAAACAGTCTTTGACACATCAGACTCCTTTATTCTCAATTGATGAAAACCTGATCTCAAGTCTATCTTGGAAAAGACTTTTGCTCCTTGTAGTTGATTAAACAAATCATCTATGCATGGGAGAGGATATCTATTTTTAATGGTGACATAATTAAGCTTCTTGTAGTCCACATACATCCTTAAGGACCCATCTTTCTTTTTTAGAAAAAGAACTGGAGCTCCTTAAGGCGAAGAGCTAGGCCTAATAAAACCTTTCTCTAATAGCTCTTCTAGCTGCTCTTTAAGCTCCTTCAATTCTACTGGGGCCATTTTATAGAGTGGAATTGATATTGGTGCTATGCTTAGAAGAAGCTCTTTAGTGAACTCAATCTCTCTAGGTGGTGGTAGTCCCGGTAGTTCATCCGGAAAGACATATGGAAATTCCCTAACCATAGGAATGTTTTCTAATTTTTCTTCATCTACCTTCGTGTCTAACACATATGCCAACGATGCTTCATACCTTTTCTTCATCATTTTCTCTGCTGTTAGAGCTGAAATGATTTTAGGTGGGCTCACCTTCCTATCTCCTATAAACACCAACTTTTTCCCTTTGTCCAAATCAAACTCTACTGTCTTTTATTTACAGTTCAAATTGGCATTAAATTTTTTAAAGTGTCCATGCCCAAAATCACATCTAATCATTTCATCTCTAATGACATTAAATCCACCACTAATTTACCTTACTAATACATGTTTCACACTTTTGATAAATATGACTAATAATAACTTACTGGCCAATCAGGGTACTAACCATCAAAGGACTATCTATTGGACTTAAATTTCTATCATGGATAATTATACTTGATGAAATAAATGAGTGGGCAGACCCTGGATCAATTAAAATAACAATGTCATCATGAAACAACTTAACCATACCAGTTACAACCTCTGGAGTTTCTTTTGCTTCCTCCCTCAACATTGCAAATACTCTAGCTGGTGCTTGCGCTTTAGGTCTTCTTGGAGGATTTACATTCTTGGCTCCATTAGAACTGCCCACTTCAGTTGTAGACTTAATTTTCACATTCTCAGCCCTCTTTAAATCTTGCATCTGAGTTTCCACCTGTCTAGTGTACTAAGGACACTCTCTAGCTCTGTGCCCTTTCTCTCTATAATTAAAGTAAGCTCTAGTCAGTCGATAACACTCCCCTTTATGGAATTTTCCATAATGGTCACATTTTGGAAATGATGGCTTATTCCCCTCTCCTCCTCTACTGCCTCCTACAGTCGAGGCTTGAAGAGAAATAGTTCTCTTCAGTTTGGGCCTACTTGAACCACTGCTCCTAACTTCAGACAGTGCAGGGAAAGTCTTGGCACTCCTTCCTAGCATAGGCGCACTGCCTCCCCTGCTAAGCTGTTCTCATCCCTTCCTCTTTCTGTTCACTTCACTCTTTATGTTTTCCACATTTTCAACCCTCAAAGCAGCCTCTACCAGCTATTGAAAGTCGCAAAAATTTTGCACCACCACTTTTTCTCTTATGGCCAAATACAATCCTGCTTCAAATCTTTGACACTTAACTGCTTCGCTCATCATCAGCTCAGCTGCATATCTGGATAATTGTGTAAATCTACACCCATACTCACTCAACGTCATCTCCCTCTGGGTGAGACTTAAAAACTCCCTTTGCTTCTACTGGATATACAGCTCATACAGATATTTCTTCTTATAGGTAGCTTGGAAATCGTTTCATGTTAACACTGGCGACTTTAACTAACTCCCTGGTACGCTTTCCCACTAATGCAGGGCATCTTCCTATAGCAAGCTTGCAGCATACACAATCTTTTTCTCATCTTCACAATCCATCTGTTCTAATATTCTTTCCGTCTTCCTTAACCATGTTTCAGCTTCTTTTGGATAAGTTTTTCCATAAAAGTCCACTGGGCCATACTTCCTCATCTTGTCAAATTGTCTTCTTTTCTTAAAGGAGGCTAGGGTAGCAGTAGGTAGTATCTAGCCCATAGCCTGCACAATAGCCTGAGCAAAGGCTTGGAACATTATGGGATCAAAAGGATTAGGCATTTGCTCCGGAGGAAGAGGAGACTCTAGCGTTTGTGGTTGAAAAGGCTCGCTTTCCTACCCTACGATCGCCTTAGCAATCGTTGGGGCTCTAGACCCATCAGTACCCTCCTCTCTTAGTGGAGAGTTAGGTGTAGCAGATCCTTGCATAACTCCTTATGTCCTTCGATGATGTGGCATTTTACTCTATCAATAAAATATTATCATTTAGCTTACTTTTCATTTTAATCTTATTTCTTATATGGATGCATGTCACTCAATGCAATCAATAAACTCGACAGTGCAAACAAGTAATTTAGCAATACAAACACTTTATCACACATCATATATATGTCATAATATAACATATTCTAAGCCTAGAAATCCTTATAAACCTTGGGCTCTGATACCAAAGATGTTGGCCCCAGGTCTCAGTTCTTGTTTTGCGGTGACAAAGTGCCAAAATTGGGGAACTTTTTAAAATAAATAAATAAATAAATATAAAACTAACATCAAGATAAAAAGAATTAAATTCTTGCTGGGAGTAAAAAAATAAACAAACAAACAAATAAAATAAAATAAAAAAGTAAGCTTTTCTCTAAAATGCACTGGTGCGCATTTGAGAATGCATGGCTATGCATTTCTCATTGCCGTTCATTAAACAATGCACGACTATGCGTTAAACAATGCATGGCTCAAGAAACAAAGAGCTGTGATCATGCATGTGCATGATCGCGACTTTCCCAAAATAAAAGGGTTGTCGCGATCGTGTATATGCACGATTGTGCAACCCTATTGTACACACCAATTTCAAATCATCATAACTTTCAATCCTAAAGTTCAAAAGTTATAAAATTTATGTTGCTAGAAAGCTAAGAGAAAGAGCTATAACTTTCATGAAGCCGATTTTTTCTAATTATGCCTAGATCATTACAGTTTATTCATTAAAGATTCAAAACATATTTTCATCCCCTTTTTCTCTTTATTGTCAATATACATCTTACACAATATCACAAGACCCGAATTCAACAATCATAAACTATATATACATAACTCCCAAATTAACCATTTGCTTAGGAATATTTATCCAAAAGCTATTAAACAGCTTCCAACGTAATAGACACTTAACAGAGAAGAAATTTCTACACATATACAAAGAGAAGTTCTTCAACCCTTCTTTCATTCATTTCTCCACGAGGCAGAGTTTCATCTCCCAGATGTTACAAGGTTTATAAATAACTTCAATTACATAGTAAGAGTTAGCATAATCACATAATCAAAAAAAAAACAACGTGAATGCATGATTTCAAATCTACCTAATGTATTCAAACTAACTTAGTTACAAAAGATAATAATAATTCTTGGAGTCTGTTGAAGTTGTAAGGTTTAATGATTTGGACAATAGTGGGGTAAGCTGCGAAGCTTAGTGGTTAATATGGTTATAGCCATTAGTGACGAATCACACACACAACCAAGCATATATATAAATCTATATCACATTTAAATATAATAGTCAGATTTTCATAGCTAAACATATTATTACACAAATCAAATCATATAAAATTTTCAATCATTAAACATAGCATTCAAACATATATCATGTTTAACAATTTAAAACAAGAATGCACACATATAATGGCTTAATAGAATCCTATGGAACGAAATGGTAAAACTGAAGTTTATACCATGAATAAAATGAGTCTATTTTTTGAAGCTCATTTGCCACAAGTGGATAGCCAGGAGAAGGCTATAGGTCAACGTGCACGTGACGAACAAAATGGTATCTCTATTGCCCATAAAAGCAAATTTTCAATGCTTACATATTTCATATCATATTCATATTTTCACACAATTTGTGTTTTTCTTCTTCTTATTAATACCACAAGTAGTAAAGTCTTTCAAAGCAAACATGGTATCAATCACAGATTATTTTTCCCATAATCACAATAATAAAAAGCAAGCATTTAGGTACACATACAAGCAAATAATTCAGCTCATCAACATAACAACTATAAACATATTATCCACCTATTTGCTTGTAACTTCAAACTTAAGTTTGTTCTTCCTCTTGCTCTCACCTTCGATATTCTTGATTTCCTTCAAACAAAATTATTTTTTCATTCAAACAACATATACAAATAGAACTTCCCTAAAGCTCTACTATTTAAAAATAAGCATTATCTAGGCTAGAAGAACTAAGATACAGTTAGAAATCCATAAAGATATAAGAAAACAAATTTCTTAGTTCTTTTCTTTCTTTCTTCATTTTTAACCTAATACCTACTTTCACTAGTTTCTTCTTCTACTAAAGCAAGATGAAAAGATAGGGAATATCTAAAAATTTTCAGCTGAACCCTTTTCTTTCTTATTCTTTCTCCTTTTTCTTTCTCTCCTTCTTCTCCTTTCTATGCTTCAGTTTCTCCTTCTTTTCTTTTAGGTCCTTTTATGACTTCTATATTTTTCTTTCTTACTATGCACAACTCTCTTCTCTTCTTTTCTTTTCTTATTTCTTAAGACAAACTTTTAATCTTCCAAACTTACCCTTCCATATTTAATTTAATTCCTACTAACTCCTTACTTTATTTTAACATTTCCATTTAATACACGCAAACACATATAAATTAAAAAATTAATCTTAACTAACTCCAAAAAAAATTCTAATCCAAGAATTCAAATTTTCGGTTCATGCTTGCTAATTTATTAAAATAAATTCTAAGAAAAATTTGAGGTCCAACACGGATAGTTCAGGCCTCAGGGATAATCGGGCTTTCAACAAGATAAAGCAAGCTTGATGTAATCGAAGTTAGACAAGAATTTGGATAAGATAGGAGGCATGGAGGAGGCACATAGGAGGCTCGAGAATAAATTCAAGCAAGTAATGAAGAAGCATGCCTCATATATACATAATATAGAAGTCCATATGGGCCAGTTAGCAAATGCAATGTCTACTCGAAATGTTGGAACCCTTCTAAGCAACACCGAGTCTAATGCGAAAGAAAGGATCATGGTCATCAGTCAGACCTAGGATGAAGAGCTGGAATAGGTGCAGGAAGAAGGAGATAAAGGGAGGGGTCAAGAAGACCTTCTAAACGAGCCAGTGATTGAGTCAATTAAGGCAACTTGACGTGTATTTCCATTCCCTATTTTGGCTAAGTGGGAGTTAAATGCAAAGAAAGCAGTAAGGAAGTTAGAGGAGATTGAGCAAAACAAGGTCCAAGAAGTGACAAACCAACTACAGATGGAGCTCACATTAAGGGAATCCATCAAGAAGAAGGTTAAAGGGCAGACATAGGAAGAGAAACCTAACATCACATAAAAGAAAGAGGACCTAGGGGACTTTTTCATCCTCTATAGTATCAATAAAATCATCATAGATAGGGCATTCGCAGATCTAAGGGCAAGTATAAACATGATGCCCTATACCTTTAGTTTGAAGTTGGGGTTAAGAGAGTTAGTACCCATTAAGTTTTTGGTAAAGAAGGCTGACAGAATGATGCACAAACCAATGGGAATTATAAAGGATGTGCAAGTAAAAGTTGATAAATATACCTTTCCCATAGACTTCTACATATTGGACATTGGAAAAGATATGAAGACCCCGATAGTTCTTGGACGACGGTTCCTGGCTACTGCACATTCAATCGTTGACGATGATGGGGTGATTTAACTCTGAGGATAGGAAAAGAGTAAATAACCTTCCAAATGTCACAGAAAGATTATGGATCTCCTTTACCTCCAAAGAATAGCAAAGAACCAGAACCTTGAGGCGAATGAGAGGATATTGAGGATCTTAGGAATGTATTCAGGAAGAAGTGCTCGCGAAGAAGAAGGACAGGAAAAGAGAATTGCAAGGAAGGTGAGAACTGTAGCATGACAGCTAAAGTTTAAACTTTGAGATTAATGACGGCGCTACCATTGCGCCATTCATTCCGACTACTATGAGCTTAAAGGAGTGTCAAACTACTGACGTTAAAAGAAGCACTGCATGGGAGGCAACCTATGGAAAATTAGTTCTTTGAATGTTTTTGTTAGAACGTTTGAATTCTGTAGTTAGGATACTTTTTGTTTTCGAATAAAATCAAGATGAAATAGGATTTTAGAATAAAGTGGATGAATCATCAAGTAAGTAAAGAGAGGTAAAAAGGGCTACAAAAGAATCAAGAAGTGAAATTAAAAAAAGAATAAAAGAAGAAAAATCAAAAAATGTGGGAGGCCACGATCATGGCTTGCAACTATGTAGAATAAGAGAAACGCGAATTTCTTTAAAATTTTTTACCATTTTACCCTTTTAACAACCTATATTTTCAATTCTAACGTCATTTTTACATTCACTTTCATTTTCACTTTTTCTCTCTAGACTTCAATTCCACAAAAGCTCTCACATTTCTCTAAAAATTCAAATTTCCAATTTTCCTCCATATTCTACTCAATTCCCAAAAATTATGTCGTGCATTAAGCAATCAGCCTGATGGGAGCAATCAAGTAAAATTAAAGTTGCAGGACGTGGATGAAGGTATTCGTTTCTGAGCTTTAAATACTAGACAAATTGTAGTTCCCAACTACTTTGATTTTAAAAGACTTGATAGGCTAGAATTGCGGGAGAGAGTAGAAACTTTAGCTGAACGAATCTAGTGGGCTCAATTTATACGGTTCCATTTTCCTGTTTATTGATAGGTGTGCATTAGGATATGTTTTTATAGGTAATTGGCATGTGTTTTATAGCATAATTGTGGATTATTGTTCTAGTTTAGGATTCATTTTGTATGTTTTCTTTAAGTTTGATTTTCATTGTTTTTTTGTATGTTTGATGTTAATTGAAGGCAAGAATTGACTACTTTCATGTAGGAAGAAGGAAGGAGCAACTTGGAGGGTTAACTAAAGATCAAAGACGAGAAGAAATGAGGAGTGCATCTGTGACAAATTCCCACATTCGTGGGAATCATTTAAATTCCCACGTCACGTGGGAATTACAGAAGAAAATTCGAGATGCGTTTGTGACAAATTCCCACGCTTGTGGGAATTATGTAAATTCCCACAAACTTAGGAATTACAATCCGAGGCAATCTATGAGGCTTCATTAAACATAGGATTTTTGGACTATAAAAAGAGAATCAAGCCTCCATCTTCAAAAGAGATGACACCCACCTGTAGAAACACCATCCTTAAACTCCTATTTTATTGAATTAAATGCAATTATCTTTATTGATTGTTGTTTTTAATTGTCATCTTGCAATAAATCGAGAGAGTGAGTGAGATAAAATTTGTGTAGGATTGTACAACGAGAGTTGGCGACCTATAGACTAGCAATCATCATTTTAATTGAATAGTTAGAAGAGAGACCTCGACTAGTCAATTGATCACCTATAGGATAGTTTGATAACTAATTGAATCTAATGGAGTTATTGGGTAGGTTAAGAGATCATCCAATTGATTCCCATTAATTCGATTAGGGATAAATAGTTTAACCTTGAGAGAGGGAATTAGTACATTCAAAAATCTAAGGTGAGACATAATTCAATCGATAAAATAGGAGGGAGACAAAATAGGAAAAAAGTTATCTCTAGCATTTAGATTCTTGAATTTAGATTTTCTGCAATTTCGGTATTATCCATTGTTTACATTAGTCTTTTAATTTTAATTCAATTTTCTAGATTATTTGCATTTCATAATTTAGTTTCTTAAACAAAGTTGTGTCTAAATTAAGTGGTGTCTAGGCATCAATCCCTGTGGGATCGATATCTGCTCTTTTTTCTATAAGTCACGACCCATTCACTCGCAGTTTTTGAGGGTAAAACAAGTAGATAGGTTTTACCATCAACAATGTGTTAGTCTAATAAGGCTCAAAATCTCACTAACTTGTGTCTATCACTAGTCACTATTCTTCTAAAGATAATGCACATTGACCAATCACAAGAGCAAAAGTACATGCTAAAGTTACCATGGATTCTTATAGTCAATTCACTCTCTAATCATCACTATATAGTCCTAGAAGCAATAGAAAAAGAAAATTCATTTTTTTATTTGGTTAATTCTTTCTCTTTTTGATTGAAAACTTAAAATCACATAAAAACCAATAAACTTAAAAATACACATGCATATAAGAAACAAATGTGAAAATGAAAAAAAAGAAATGAACTTCCCTTGGGTTGCTGTAACATCCCAGACCACCCACTCATAGATATTATTCGATTTGGGCTTTGGCCTAGCCAAGCCCTCATGGTTTTGCTCTTCCTATCCCTGGGAATATGCATCTTTGAGGGAGAGGTATCTATAGCCTTATAAGGCCTACTTCGTTCCCCTCTCCAATCGATATGGGAATCTAACATTCCACCCCTTGGAGGCCCAGCGTCATTGCTGGCCTATAGGCCTGGATCCGCCCCCTTAGAGGCCCAGTGTCTTTGCTAGCATATCGGCCTGAGTACTGGCTCTGATACCATTTGTAACAGTCCAGACCACCCCTCTCATAGATGTTGTCCGCTTTGGGCCTTGACCTAGCCAAGCCCTAACAGTTTTGCTTTTCCACCTGGGAAAACGTGTCTATGAGGGAGAGGTTTCTATAGCCTTATAAGGCCTACTTTGTTCTCCTATCCAATTGATATGGGAATTTAACATTTGACCCCCTTGAAGGCCCAGTGTCCTCGTTGGCCCATAGGCCTAGATCCATCCTCTTGGAGGCCCAGGGTCCTTGCTGAGACATAGGCCTAGATCCACCCCCTTTGGAGGCTCAACATCCTTTCTGATATACCGATCTAGGTACTAGCTCTGATACCATTTGTAACATCCAACGATGATGTTGAGCCTCTAGGGGTGGAATGTATCGATTGGAGAGGGGAACAAAGTAGGCTTTATAAGGCTATGGAAACCTCTCTCTCACAGACATGTTTTCCCAAGGGTGGGAAGAGCAAAACCGTGAGGGCTTGGCTGGGCCAAGGCCCAAAGTGGACAATATCTGTGAGCGGGTGGTCCAGGCTATTACAGTTGCCTCCTAAGAAACATAGAATATCATAGTCAATTCCTAAGAGAGAAAGAGCAACAAACAATGAAAGAATGCTGAACTGGTTTTTTGCCTTCGATATCACCTCCGAACTAGTGTCAGGAAGCTAGCCCTCTATGGGTCTCAAAATAAATAGAGCTTTGCCCCTTCTCTTCTTTAAAATCAAGATCTCAAGACTCCAAAATGATTCCTCAAACTTTTCATCCCTTCTGTCATCATAACATGTTATATTTATAGGATAGTTGTATAGCAATCACGAGTGTGACTTGAAGTTTCATGCCAATGATAAATTTGTCATGGGCATGTATGGTGATGTCACATCTATGACTTAATTTTTACGGGCATGACATGCTAGTTACAGCTATGACTCATTTGTCATGGTCGTGAGTTATTGATCACACCCATAACAACTATTGGTTATGGTTTATTCTATTAATTTTATACATTTCCTTGCCTCCTTTTTGCTCTAATCCTTCTCCTTTTTGCTCCATGAAGACAAGTGAGGGTGAATCTCAAGAAGAAGGCTTAAATATTATGCTTTTGACTCACTTTAGCTCTTTCACTTCCGAATTGTACCTAAAACTAAATATGAACTAAAGTGAATTTCTTAAGCATTTCATATCATTAATACTAAGTGTTATGGAATAAATGTATAATCAATTAAAAACATATCACTGCTAGACTAACTCTTATTATTTCAGTTTTAAGCAAATTTCATTTACATTAGACAACCCATATTGCATTGCTAGGAAGGTTACCAAAGAGATAGACAGAATTATGAAAGCATTACTATGGTTAAGAAGAACAGAAAATGTTAAAAATACAAAGATTTAATGAAATGAGGTTATTACCCCGAAGTAATTTAGAGGACTTGGGATCATTTCCATTACTACCATGCAAAAGATTCTAATGTGAAAAATATTTTTAAGGCTCTATATAGATTATTAAGCACTTTGGATCAAATGGATCCACGAGTACCACCTCAAAAACACCAATTTCTGTCAGCTACTTATTTATGAGAGTTCTTTAGAATTTTAATGAGATAATGAGAATGGGGAGCTTTATATATCATTGTATTAAACATAGAGTTAGCAATGGTGAAAAAACTTGGTTTTGGTTTGATAATTGGCTAGACTCTAGCCCAATTATCCACAATTTGGAGATTCTTCATTTAAGATATAGAATTCCTTTGAGCATTAAAGTTTCAACTCTAATTAGGAATGGTGAATGGGGTGGGAATTTTAGAGTATTTGGTTCTCTTATAGATTTCTTCCCTAAATTAAATGATGTGGAAAATGAAGATTTCATCACATGGACTCTTAATCCAAGTCGTAAGTTCTCTAACAAATACTTTCATCTGCTTTTTACCAATGGCTCAATACAAGTCCCTTGGTATAACCTTCTATTGAGAAATTCTTTGAATCCTAATACATCACTGATTACTTGGCTAGCAATTTAAAACAGACTCAAGACTAAAAGCTAATGGTAGTTAAATATGGACTCTTATTGTGTAGTTTGTATGATGGAAGTGGAAGCTAGAGACCATATTTTCTTCCTTCATGAATTCTCTAAAGTAGGTTGGAGCAGGATTTTGCATATGATTCCAGGTAACAACTACATATATGATTGAGAACAAACTTTAAGCTGGGCCATTGCAAGCTCTAAACAGGGAATTTCAAATGCTATCATTTATAAAGCAGCTTTCACTACTACCTTCTACATTCGTTGGAAGGAGAGAAATGGCAAAAGATTTAAAAACTTAAAAGTTGGAAAGTACTAGCTAGCTGAAAAAATTGTTAATTGGATCAGAGCAGCAATTACTGCTAAAAATTTGCAACATATCCTCACCCCTAAAATGATATCTAGAAGGAAATTGTAACTTTGATTATTGCTGATTTAGAATTGTCCCCTACAATGTAGCACCTCTTTTTGTATATTCAACTATAGTACTTGTATATAGGCTATATAAAATAACTTTCACTACCTTCTACACTCTTTAGAAGAAGAGAAATAGTAGAAGATTTATAAACTCAGAAGTTAGAAAGTACCAGCTAGCTGACAAAATTGTTAGTTGGATCATAACAACAATTATTGTTAAAAATTTGTGACATACCCTCACCCTTGAAATAATATCTAGATGGAAATTTTAACTTTAATTATTGTTGATTTAGAATTGTCCCTTACAATGTAGCACCTCTTTTTGTATATTCAACTATAGTACTTATATATAGACTAGGAACCTAGAAATCATTGTAATGTAGTTTTGTCTACAATAATGAAAATTTCATTTTAAAAAAAGAATAAGTGATTATAAAGAGAAAATTTATTATTTATATTTAATTTATATTTTATATTATCTTTAATATAATATTATATATTATTATTTTCATAATAGAAAAAATTCAATGGTCCAATGTTTGAGGTTAATTATGTTATCAAGAAAGTTACTAGGTAATGGTTAAATTTATTGTAACTTGTAATCTTAGTTAATGGATTATAATACACTAAATATGATTAACAATGATATTAAATAAAATTTTATTTTTTAACAATTATTATGATGGAAAAATCATAATCAAGTAAACAATGACAATCATATGAATTATGAAATTCAATATTTATATTTAATTTATATGTTACATTATCTTTAATTTAAAATTTTATATTGTTATTTTTATAAAAACAAAAACATAATTCAATGGTCCAATGTTTGAGGTTAATCATATTGTCAAGCAAGTTTTTAGGTAAGGGTTAAAGTTATTATAACTTGTAATTTGAATAAGGGATTATAGTAAACTAATTATTATTAATATTGATGTTGAATAATTTTTTTTAAAATTATTATGGTGGAAAATCATAATAGAGTAAACAATGATAATCATATGAAAATATAAATATATAATTATGTGTTCAAATTGTAGATTTAAAGGTTGAGTGGAAATAGTAAATTCTAATTTTATATTCCTAAAGGGTTTGAGATTTTATAATGAATGAATAATATAATAACTTACATATAGTGATAAAATTAATAAGATTAAATTAAATTAATTAATGATGGAGGATATGATTATAGGAAATGAAAGAAAAATTGATTAGGAATTTCTAGAAATTTTGATTAGGAAGATTCATTAGGATAATTGAATAGAAATTTCAGTTGATTAGGAATTTCTAGGAAAATTCATTAAGTTAATTATAGTTAGGAATTTCAATTCAATTAATTACAATTTTCAATTTTACTTAAATAATTTATTACTTATTAAAAGAGAGAAATGATAAAACTAAATTATATTAACTATAGTAATCGTGACTATACACGAATGATTATCCAAATCATTTTTAAAAATGATACAATTTGTAAAAATTAAGATAATATCATGACAGACAAACAAACAGAGATTAGAGACTAGATGCTGGAGACTGGTAGAGAGCTGTTAATCATTATTCCTAGGATCGTCAATAGTTTGGATCAAATCATCTATATGTACAAATATTATATTTAGTAATGTAATATTAAAATTAAAGGAATATTTAAGACACGGTCATAATTAATAAATAATTAAATATACCTTTATCTTTATATATTTGACCAAAATAACGTGCACTTGGTCGATTAGTTAGACTAGTCACCTCTACATTAATACCTATGGCTGTATTAATGGAAAATTAAAAACACAATATTAAGTAAGATAATATTATAAAATAGATAAAATCGATATATTAAAAAGAAAAGAATTTATCATTAATATCTTCATCATTTAACCAACTTTGGGCACGTATAAGGGTTTCCACAATACGAGGATGAAGTCGAGAATGATGAGGAGTAATAACCCAACCATTAGTGCTAAAAGCAGACTCCAAAGTAACGGTAGATGATGGAATAACTAATAAATCTCGTGCAATGACTTGAATGATCAAATAAGTATTCCCACACTTCTTCCACCATAACAATATATCAAACTGCTTACCTTTAATTTTGAGCACATAATCTTTGGTCAAATATTTATCTAACTCCATCATATTATAAGAAATCCTATCCTTTTTTCTCTTTCATAAATTTTGAAAGAGAAAGTGACAATCTTTGGTTAGAAGATAAGGTCGAACCTAAAATTGAACCCGGAGTTAAACTGCCTGAACTACTATGATCTCAATCATGAGTTTTTTCCATTATGAGTTGATAATCATTAAACAATTCATCCCATAATTATTTAATGATATCTATATGCTCTTGAGCTCAATCACCATATAAGGCATCATAAATAAAAGTAACCCCTTCCATCTTGTATCTCAGGTCCAGCACATATAACACTGCAATAATATGTCCAACCATAAACCAATAAGAATTCAACTTCTCCATCATGAGCTCCACCATAATCTGAATAACCTCATTAGAGTCAAACACATCCATAGTGATAAATCATCCTTTATGTCAGACATAGTGTTAAAGCAATTGTGTGAAGTTGGATATTTTATTCCCAAGAACAATTCAATTATATTATAAAATAATTCCAACTTCACTTAAAGTTCTCTAGCTAACTCCTAATCTTTTTCCCTTAGTTTGCTAAACACCTCAACATATGGGATTGTTGACTCCAACATCTTAAACGTTGAGTTTCATCTAGTATGACAGTCCAAAACTAACTTCTTTGTACTCAGAATGTATAGAATTTGTTCAACATCTTCAAATTTCTCAACTCTTTTAGGAGTTTCACTCTAATATAGAACACTATCCTAAATACAATCTACTGCTTTCTTTATCATCTCCAACCCATCATTCACAATCAAGTTAAGAATATGCATAAAACAATGCATATGAAATAACTTACTACCAACAAATAGGATCCCAACTCCCATCTTACTGTTTAACTTCTCAATCATAGCATCATTCGTGCTATAATTGTCGACTGTGATGGTGGATGCTTTGTTGTCGATGTTAAAATCCATCAAACAGTCTTTAAACATGGTTACCAACTTTTCATTTGTTTGTGGTGCTGACATATAAATGAACCTATCATGTACAAATATTACCAACGTCAATCATAAATTCATAACATAATGAAAAAGAAAAAGATAACAATATTAAAGAATATAAATTACCTCAAAGTTTATTACGTAATGTCCAATGATTATTAATGTAATGTGCTATCATTGCCAAATAACCCTTCTTTTGGTTATTGACTAACTGTCTACATGTCTATTGTTATGGAAATCCGTCCTTCAGCACTCGACAATGCTCTTAAAATCTTTTTCATGTTATTCTCACAAATTTTCAAGATATCCTTCTTCACGGTATTTTGACTTTGAGAGTCGGTTTTAGTGAATTATAAAACATCCTTAATATTTTTTTTTCAACTATAGACAATGGTTATTCATCTCCAATAACCATAGAAGCCATCAAATACCATGATCTATTATTGTCATAAGTTGTTGTGGTCAATTCATTCATCTCTTTCATAAGGTTAAGGGTAAAAAATGTTTAACCTCCTAATACCATCGTTCTTCTACTACATGAATCCATATGTCACTTTAAATGAGATGTTCCACCTTTTAAACTACTGACCATCAACTTATGATAATATTTACAATATGCTTTTTCTATCCCGTCTATCGATCTAATCTTCTTAAAGTGATTCCAAACTTCACTTTTTAATTGAGTTCAAGTTGAAAATCTATCCTCACTTAGTAATATAATAGAAGTTTCCACTTTTATCTCAAAAACTAGATTACAACTCTTTATTGAAGGAATATGAAACAATCAACATATAAATGCTTGGGTTTAGAAATAATTGTTGATGGTAAAACCTATTTACTCGTTTTACGCTCAAAAATCACAAGTGAACGGGTCGTGACTTATAGTGAAAAAGCAGATATCGATCCCACAGGGATTGATGCCCAGACACCACTTAATTTAAACAAAAATTTGTTTAAGAAATGAAATTGTTTAATGCAAATAATCTTGAAAATTAAATTAAAATTAAAAGACTAACACAAAGCAATAGACAATACCAAAATGTAGAAAAAACAGAATTCAAGAATATAAAGACTAGAGATTACTTTTTTCCCTATTTTGTCTCCTTCCTATTTTATTAATTGAATTGTGTCTCACCCTAGATTTCTAAATGTATTAACTACCCTCTCTCAAGGAGTAATTAATTATCCCTAATCAATTGGATGATCTCTCAACCTACGCAATGACTCTATCGATTCAACTAGTTATTAAACTATCCTACAGGTAATTAATTGAATTCGTTGAGATCTCTCTTGTAACTAATCAATTGACGTGATGATTGTATGTCTATAGGCTGCCAACTCTCGTTGTACAATCCTACACAAATAATCTTATTCACTCTCTCAAATTGTTGCAAGATAACAAATACAATCAACAATCATCAAAGACACTTTCATTCAATTTAACAAAATAGGAGTTCTAACAAAATAGTTTAAAAGCAATCCCGAAAACTAAATCAGCCACTCATGATCTCCATAACATCATCAACATTCAAATAAAACATTTTACAAAGAATAGAAGAAGTAAAATTGACCAAAAATTGAATAAAGAAACTCCTTCTCTTCTTTACCAAAATTTAGAAATTTTGGTATTGATGTGCTATTTTCCCCAATCTTGATGATGATCTTTGACTTTAATCCTTCCTTAAGGCTCCAAACTTATGTTCTTCACTCAAGGAATGTGTTTTCTACAGAAGGGTTTCGTCTCATGTTGATGATGGAGGCTTAATTATCCTTTAATAGTCCAAAGACCCTAAGTTTAATTAAGCCCTATATTATGACTCGGATTATAATTCCCACGATCATGGGGATTGGCATGATTCCTATGATCATGGGAATTTACAACAGATGGACTCCTCTTTTCTTTCCTTTTTGATCTTTAACTCAATCTCCAAGTTGCCCCATCTTCCTTCCTACATAAAAATAGTCAATTCTTACCTTAAATTAAAATCAAACATAAAATAACAACAATGGAAATCAAACTAAATGAAAACATACAAAATGAATCCTAAAATACAACAATAATCAACAATTATGCAAGAAAACACATACCAATTACCTAGAAAAACATATACTAATGCACAACTATCAATAATCAACATATAAATGCTAGAGGTTAGAAACAACCAAATGAGCAATTAAGCGTTTCATTATTGAATAAAGGAGGTGTTGATGTAGAGAAGTTTATTGAAGCCATTTCAATAACACATTTTTAATGTAAATATAAATTATGTTAAAACAAGAAGTAATGAGGAAATATAATATTTTTATGTATTTAGTAGTCGATGTATGGATACGTTTGTACTAGACTCAAATATATGCATTTTTATATGAAGTTGATATATTCTTTAGAATCAAATTTTGCAATATACATAGAATAAAATGGATATAGTTGGATATATTTTTCTACATACCGGAAGTATAATGTAATGAAAAAGTGCTAAATAGATCATAATTACCTCATATATCATTGATAAAAGTTTGTAACATGCCATTAAATTATAGAACAAGCGTTATAGTTAACCAAATTTTATCACAAATATCATAAAAAATACCAAAGAACAATTAAAGATCCACCTTGAGAGTTTAACTACAATGTTCTTCTCAAAGAATAATAATGATTGAAATTGAAACAAACATGTTAATATAAGAATTAAGAAAGTATATGTTTGTAGATCATATTAAAGAAAAGACATGCCATGAACTATTCATCATCCAACTTTATGAAACCAACAAAGTTTTAAAAAACTATTGAAGCATAAGCAATCTTAGAACTAACTATTTGTACTTCTATTCGCAACATCCAAATCCCATTCTTACATACAAACTAGCCAACCACGCAAAAAATAAAGCCCTTTCCATAAACATGAATTGTGTTCAATAGTGTTTTAAGACTTGGTTAGTTTCACTATCATTTGCTTATAGTATATGTTCTTTTGTTTTATTTTTTAGAATTTTCTTATCCAAATATGTGTTATTATATCACAACCACACTTACAGTGAAAATTTTCAGATATTGTATTGGATACTTAAGGAGATAATTGTATGCAACAAAACCCAAAACCATAAATTCTCTTGTTCAAACTTCTAAGCTTTGAGACTCCCTATTTAGAACTCATTAGCAGGTTAAAAAAATGCAAGAGATAGATCACCAAATTGTATGTGTTAAACATGACAATGTTCTATCTATAGCTCTGTATTAAACATAATAATCTTTAAATGTGTTAAAGCTACTACAAAATACCAAATATTTATAAATGTTTTATATAAAATTTTATATTCAAGCACCTCCTCTCATTAAAATTTAAAAACTACAAATAGAAATCCATTTATAGTAAAGAAAAAAAGAATAGGAACACAGGGTTATTCCATCAAACATTTAACATGCATTATGCCATATTGCCATTAGTAGAAATCATAATCACAAATTAGCTAAATCCCCAAACCTAAAACCACAAATAACAACTACTCAATACAATACTCTCTAAAAAAATAATATGAATAATAAACCAAAGTTGAGCAGAGAGATTATTTTATTAATACGTTGGTTAGTTATTGATGCTGGTGAATGGTGAGTGGCAACTAGTGGTACGGTACTGAGGTGGCACGGTGGACGTGCGACAACTCACAAGGGAACTGGGAGAGCCTACACTGATGGGAGGGATATCCATCAGAATCAACAGGGTTAGCAAGGGATAATACAAAGGGTAGTTCATTTAAGCCAGGGGTTAACACAAAAGGGCCTAAATTGTAACACCCCACATCTGCTGGACCCCGAACTCGATATCGATGGTGATATCCGAATCCGTGCCCTGCGAGGGTGGCGTGTCACATCACTTAATAATTAAAACTAGGTATACATTTTTTTTAAAACCATCGACATCATGTACAGAAAATTAATGACTAAAGTCTTCCACTTTGTCTAATACTCATTTGGTACAAACACATTACTATCAACAGTAACTTTTATTAGCCACATGGGCCCATTTAATTGTCAAAATACAATCATTTCTCTTTCTCAAGATTGTTACAAATCGCTTACAAATAATACAACATTTTTACAGAACATACACATACATTCAGTGACAAATAAAGAAAACCAATGCAGACGCGAACTGATCCCGACCTCTATCCTTGACTTGTGTGCAGTAAGTCTACTCCCGTTGCCTAACGGGGTATT
>JAOTJB010096992.1:0-33758 GCA_027123815.1 Erythroxylum minutifolium | reverse complement strand
TAATTTGTGAAATTAATTTAATAATTATTAATAAATATAATTAAAATTTAAAAAATTTAAAATATATATTTCAAAAAATTGATTTAATAATTAAAAATATATAAAATAAATATAAGTTTATAAATAATAATTTTTAAATTATTTATTTTAAAATAAATAATTTATTAATACTTTATTATATAAAAGATTAAAATAACTTTAAATAAAATAATTTATTTTTAATTTTTTAATGTATAATTATTATTAGTAATAAAATATTTATTTTATTTTTAAAATAAAAATTAAAAAATCATAATAAAAATTTAACTAAATAACAAATTAAAAAAGCTTTGAAAAAAGAGGGGGTGGGGAGAGAGAGAGGAGGGAAGGGTAAATTTTAAAATTTTTTTAAAAATTTTACAATTTAGTCCCTATATTTTTCAAAATTTTCGGTACTGACTGGTATTTGACCAGTAATTATAATACCAGCCGGTACCGACTAGTATTTAAACCTGGTACTATATACCCCTGTTTTGTACCGACCGTTGGCCGGTATGGTACGAAATCCACTTCTCTAGTTTTGACTACATTTAATGCCGGTGACCTTTCTCCCTATCTAAGGATAACAAGATTACAGAGTTGACAACTTTTCTTGAAGAATAGGAGAATCATACGGTACATTCAAGAATGGTCTAATATATGGAGATAATCAAAAAGCATTGACACTTGGATTGGATAGGCTAAATGCAAGGGACAACACTTTTCAAGGGTTGAACAAGAAGGTAGTTGGGTTTGGACTGAGTATGGGATAGACGCTTATTATGGCTTAATTTCTTTTATTTTCGTAATTTTCTATTATTAT
This sequence comes from Erythroxylum minutifolium, assembly GCA_027123815.1. Classification (NCBI taxonomy): domain Eukaryota; kingdom Viridiplantae; phylum Streptophyta; class Magnoliopsida; order Malpighiales; family Erythroxylaceae; genus Erythroxylum; species Erythroxylum minutifolium. The sequence goes on along the minus strand of JAOTJB010096992.1, from coordinate 32,917 downwards.
AATTTTGGGAAGGATAAGAATTAAGAGAAGGGCTGAAAAGTAGTGGTTTGCTTACTACTCAAGTATCATTCTTTGTCTCCTAATCAAATTAAGCAAATTTGTTTTCTTTGTTTCCTAGTCAAATTATTAAGATTTGTTTTCTTTATTTCCTAGTCAAATTGGAAAATTTTGTTGGCTGATTTTTAGTATGATTTTAGTTTCATTTTCCTATTGAAGAACAAAGAAACTCAAGATCTCTATAAATAGAGAGAACTGTAACGAATAAAGCATATTTTAAGTAATAAAATTTAGGTCGAGAGTTTTCTCACAAGCACATGTGTTTGTGTTTTAGTTTATTACCTTGCAAGGTTAGAAATGAAAAAAGGGTTTATCACTTTAGTGCTGCAACTTTAGAGGGGTTGAACTCAAGTTCTTTTCCATATTTCAACTTTTATAATAAAATTCAATTAAATTTAATTCTAAACAAACCAAAACAAGTTCAATTTTATTTTTTAAAGTAACCAAACACATCACAAATTGAAGTTATGAATAGAAATTTAGGTGCTTTGTTACTTGGGTTGGTGAATTAGATGACTGAATATTGGGATATATCAGAAGTCATCATTTGAAGTGGTATACAGAGTTACTCCATCCATTCCCATTGATTTGCTGCCTCCTCCAAGGGACAAATTATTGAAATTTGATGCTAAGAAACATTTTGAAGAGATGGAAAAGCTTCATAACTAGTTTCGAGTTAAAATAGGGGGTAAATGAGCAAAACAAAGTAAGAGAAAACAAGTTTTGGAAATAACCCTCATTTGAATCAGATGAACTTATTTGGCTTCATCTTCAAAAGGAACATTTTCCTAGCAAAAGGAAAAACAAACTGATGCCTCAAGTAAGACTTGTTTGGAGATTACAGAGTTTTGTCTACATTTAACATTGGTGACCTTTCTTCCTATCTTGAGGATGACATGCTCAAAAAGTTGACAAATTCTTTTGAAGAATGGGAGAATGATGTGGGAGCAATTAGGAATGGTCCAGTATATGAAGATAATCACAAAGCATTGATACTTGGATTACATGGGGTAAATGTAAGGAACAACACTTTTCATGGGCTAAACGAGAAATTGATTAGGTTTAGACTAACTATAGGCCTATTATAGCTTAATTTCTTTTATTTTCTATTATTATAATTTTAGGTAGGAAAATAATTAAGAAAATGGTTTTTCTTGTCACTCAAGTATTATTCTTTGTTTCCTAATTAAATTAAGCAAATTTGTTTTCTTTATTTCCTAGCTAAATTATTAAGAATTTTTCTTTGTTTTCTAGTCAAATTGGGCAAATTTGTTAGCTAATTTTAGTAAGATTTTAGTGTCCTTTTCCTATTCAAAAACAAGAAAGATTAATATCTTTATAAATAGGGAGCATTATAATGAATAAACCATATTTTAGGCAATAAAATTTAGGTTGAGAGTTTTCTCCCACACAACTATGTGTGTGTTTTAGTTTCTTTTCTTGTGAGTTTAGGAAGGACCCTTGGGTTAATCTCTTTGGTGCTGTAGCTTTAAAGGGTTTGAACTCAAATTTTTTTCTACATTTAAACTCTTATAACAAAATTTGATTAAGTTTAATTATAAACAAACAAAAACACATTCAAATTTATTTTCTTGAGTAACCAAACACATGATAAAAAAAAAGTTACAAACAAAACCTTTGTTGCATGGGTTAGTGAATAAGATTACTAAAACTTGGGATCTCAAGCTTGCACATGCATAGTTCATCTGTAATAGGTCACCTTCGCATGCAACAGAGAAGACATCATTTAAAGTGGTATGTAGAGTTACTCCATAAATTCCTACTTATTTTCTGCCTCTCCCAAAGGAAAATTTGTTGAACTTTGATGCTGAGAAACATGTTGAAGAGATGGAAAAGCTCAATAACCAGTTTTTTGCTAGAATAAAAAAGGAAAACGAGCAATACAAAGCAAGAGAAAATAAGTTTTATAAATCACACTCTTTTAAAAGTGGTGATCTTATTTGGCTCCATCTTCTAAAGGAATATTTTGCTAGAAAAAGTAAAAATAAACTAATGCCTAGAGCTAAAGGTCCATTCAAGGCACTCAAGAGAAATAGGGAAAGTGCTTACAAGCTAAACTTGCTTGGAGAAAATGGATTTTTGTCTATATGTAACATTAGTGACCTTTGTCCCTATCATGAGGATGAACAGCTAAAGAATTAACAACTTCTTTTGAAGAATCGGAGAATGATGCAGGAGCATTCAAGAATGGTCTAAGATATAGATATAATCATGAAGCATTGATATTTGGTTTACATGGGCTAAATGTAAAGGAAAACATTTTTCATTGGCTGAATAAGAAAGTAGTTAGGTTTAGACTGAGTATGGGTTACACAATTATTATGGCTGAAGTTTAAGAAGTTTTCTTTTCATATTTTTCTTTTTTATAATTTTATAAAGGATAATAAATAGAAAATGGATAGAAAGTAAGTTTGCTTGCCTCTCAAGTATTATGCTTTCTTCTTAATCAAATAAGCATATTTGTTTTTTCCCTATTCAAACTGTACAGATTAGTTTTCTTTGCTTCCTAGTCAAATTAGGCAAATTTGTTAGCTAATTCTTAGTGTGATTTTACTTTTCTTTTCCTATTAAAAACAAAAGAAGCTCAAGACCTTTATAAATACGAAACATTGTAAAGAATAAAGGGGAAATCAAATTTAAGCTGAGACCGTTCTTATAAGCTCCTGAGTTTGTGTTTTGCGAGGTTAGCACCCTTGGGTTTATCTCTTTGGTGCTGCAACATTAAAGGGTCTAAACACAAGTTCTTTTTTGGTCTTTCTTCTCTTTCATTCAACTCTTATAACCAAATTCAATTAATTTTAATTCTGAATAAGCAAAAACAAATTATAATTTATTTTCTTAAGTAACCAAACACATCTTTTTTCCACAACTCATTCCTTCGTAGAAGCAATTTCAATAGAACCAATCATATTTATTGATTCTTAAGGAACCAAAATTGGTGCTCAACAAAGGATTCTACAAGAAGTTTGTAGATAACTCTTTTTCTTTGTTCACTTAATAACTCCAACTATCTATATCTCTTTTGTCTAACTTTTTCAACAAATTGTCAAAGAACAAATCACTGTAACTTTCCAATAAAAAAGCAAATAATTATACAAGAAACAAAGTTACTAATCAAACCTTTTATAGCAATTGATGTTAAGACGGTTATGTTCTTTATGCACCGTAGCAAGGCTCTAGGCCTAGATGTGTTAAATTGCCTTTTCTTTCAGGAGTCTTAGAAATAGATTACTGAAGGAAAATAACAAAACCTTCCTATGCCTCCCCTAAGGTAAGTGATCCTTCTTATTTTAAGTAATTTGGACCAATTGCTTGTTGCAAAATAGTTATAAACTTATCTCTAACCTGCTAGCAAAGAAAATGAAAGAGCCACTTCCCAAGTATATTGATTTCACCCAAGGTGCATTTATTATAGATCAACTAGGGATAATATCTTAATTTTTCAAAAAATTTTTAGGATCTATAATAGGAAGCATTCAAGGAAAGATTGCTCCCTACAAATTGAATTTTAGAAGGCCTTTAATACCATTGACTAAAAGTTTATTATAAACACTCTCAAAGTTTATGGATTCCATAGCTTGTTGTGACTTAGATAGAGGCCTTTCTTATCTTGTATCTAATACAATGTTCTTGTTCTCCAAAATCATTAAGGGAGCTAGGGGGATCAAGCAAGGTTATCCCTTATCTCCTTATCTCTTCATGCTGGCTATGAACGTCTGATAAAACTCCTAAGATTGACTCCTTTTGGCCAACGGAACAAGTTCATGATTCACTTTAAGTTAGAAATCTTAAACTACATAGTCTATTTTCTGTTGACGATCTCATCTTGTTTTCATAAGTACATAATAATTCCTTGCATGCTCTAATGACTACCTTAAACAATCCACAAAAATCCTAGGGCTTTTAATAAATAAGGATAAAAGTATCCTTATTCCCTTACTTTTAAATTATGAAAAGTATCTTTGTTCCTTTACATTTTAAGAAATACCTCAAGCTTCTCTTCATCCTTTAAATTTAAATTATAACTAGATAGAAGGTTGGATACTATGATGTTCCAACCTTCATCTTGTTTCCTTGTAACATCCTAGGTCCTAGGCTTCAAAATGCATGCATTGTTCCTACACGAAAAGTTGTATGGTAGGTCTTTTTAGCTTCTTAAATCCTTGGTTACCTATAATCCCTCTTTAAATCCATAGTTTAATGATAATTTCTCAAAAAAATACTATATGATTAATTTAAAAAACTCCAAAACTTATAACTACATTAATAAATATTATAGAAGATATAAGCTTTAATTATATCAATTAGAGAAAACTTTGAGGAACTTTTTATAGATGAGTCCAAAATTGAAGCTTTATTATTAGAAGAAACTAATAGCTCTAAAAATTTTGATTGGTCTAGTGAAGATGACAAAAAAAGAAGAAAAATAAATTAATATGTCAATAAAAATAAAAAGTTATTATTAGGGGTTTAAAATCATATCTAAGATCCTTAATTACAAAAATCTTTAAAAATCTTAGCTAAAATCCACAATTCTCTTCTCTTTTTGCCAAATCTACCTTATCTTTTTGCTAGCTGCCTTTCAAGCTTCATTTTCTCCACCTAAATAACTAAGTGTAACTTGCTTCCTTTGAACATCTTCTTTGTCTTCTCTATCACCTTCCACTTTAGCTTCCTCCACTCTTTAAGCTTCAAGAACTTTTCTTTTTGGTGCATTTTCCCTTATTATAAACTTTCCTCCTTTTCATTTTTCCTGCTTCCAAAAAATTTAGTTTGTAACCAACTATGTGATAGCATCATCCATCTGTAGAATTCTTCCCTCAATTGAGGATCTTTTGCCCCTCCTCTCTCAAAATAACATTTGTGACTACCAAAAACTTCCCACACCTTAGTCCATGTTACCCCTCCTAGTAAGCATCAATGTTAACTCCCTTCAACCTTAGTAGGAACTAATTCTCTAAAACATTAGCTGCTATGAGCAAGAACAATCTGGCACTAGGTGGTAGGAGATTTATCCTTGAAGCAAAATTATACTGCATTCCACCATTCCATTTAAAGGTAGGTAGTTTAGTAGCACCCTCTATAAATTCTCAAAGAATAAGCTTATAAATGGACCAATTCTTCAGTTGATCTTTTTCTTAGCAAAAGGCCAACGTGTTTTTGGAGATGGGGCTATGAGGCCATGACAATAAAACAACGACCCATTTTTTCTCCAAAAGTTTAGTCTTAGCTTAGACATGGAGAAAATATTCTAGGAACATATTACAATCAGGACAAACTTTCATCATATTTACTTGAAATATTGTTCAATAATAGGATTGATCTATTTGATTAGCTTTATTAAGAAGCCTATATGTCTATATAAAATTGCAACAGGTATAAAACAAAATTGAGATGCAAGAATATTTGTGCAAGTGAAAATAGGATAAGAACTTCCCAATGTCATCCCTATTATGAAATATAGTGCAAATGATGAGATTAAGGAAGCAATGGTGATAGTAAGCTATTAGTGGAAGCCAAACATAGAGGAAAATAGTTATTTCATCTTTTATAATCAATGGTGGGGATATATGTCCTCAATGGAAAGATTATGCAGGGAGCAAATAAGTGGGTTCAGGCACAACAATTTAGAGGATGGAACAACTAAACTACAAACTTAATCTAGGCCAATAACTACTTTAAATTCCCTAACCAATAGTGGGGATTATAGTTTTATAAAGGAAGGATCAAATAAGGAGCAAAGAGGATGGAACTTACACTACAGTTTAAATAAGGAACCTAAAAGTACTAACATATGCATAATTGATACCTCACATATTATAATGGACTTCATTCAAAGCTTAAGAAGGAGATCAGGAAGGAAAGCAAAATCAAAAGCTTGGCTATTAGACAAAGCTCCAAATAACCTTAATCATCGAATGGAATGTATGAGAGCATAATTACTCTAAAAAGTAATAGGTAATTCATGACTTCTTGAACAATATAAAATAGAACCATCTATCTTATTCAATGAGAAAATAATCTGAAGCTAGATCAACGCAATTAAATGCTTTTATTTTTCTAATCAACATTGGTCCTTCATTACCAACTATAATCACCACTACTATAGTTGAATCATAGGCTATTATGATCCCTCTAAAGTTAGAATGGCTCAAACTACTACTTATGTTTGATCCTAAAGAAATCTTCATTAATTTTAATTATATAGTAAATCTATAATTCCAAAGAATTAACCTTTGAAAAAATGCTTTAAGAGGGAAGTGGCATAGCTTTTCCATCAATATTGCCAAAGAAATTTAACATTATTTCCATAAGAAATTGAAAGGGAGAAGCATAAAATAAAAAGTCACCATGAAGACTTTAGGAGTTTAGGAAGTTTACCAATAACCTTAATCTCATGGATTTGAGCCCTAAAGTAAACTTCTTCGCTTGGAATAATAGTCAAAGTGGTAAATGATTAATAAGGAAAATTTTGATATAGCTCTAGTGAATTAAGCTTGGCAATATAGATTCCCCAAAAACAAAGACTTATTTTCCAACTACTTGGTCTTAGATCATACTCTAATTGAAATCAACCAACTATAAAAGGAAGCTTGGAGGAAAAATACCATTTAGGTTTAACAGCTACCTCACTAAAATGAATGATTTGAAGAAGCAATCAAGAGACGTGTAGCAAAGAATATTTAAGGATTTGAAGCTTTTAATTATGTAAAGAGCATAAAGCTATAAAATCTTAGCTCAAGATCCTGATCTATAGCTAAATCTGTTACATCAATATCGTTCATTAAAAAAACTAGAGAACCTTTCATCCAACTCTAAAAAGAAGTCTCATCATAACCTATTATTGAGATGAAAAAAAAGCTCAAAAGAAACAAACTATTAGCTACTATATTAAGCACTCAAAAAATCAAGAAAAAAAACTATAATTCAATAGTTGAAGAAGGCAGATATGAGTACCAAGTTCTTTTATGATGCAATCATCTCAAGATTAAACTCCAACAAAATTAGCTCCATCTTATATTAGAATTTTAGAAGCATGAAGAAATCATGAGAAGGTACATTATTACTTCCAAAATTCCTTGGTGAAAACCTATGTCTTGTTCTTCTATATAAGGTCCTAAGCCATTGATAAATCACACAATTTCAAGTGATCAAGCTAAGACACTCATCAATCCTTATAGCTTTAAAGATGTTGAAATGGTACTATTCTCATTTAACCCCTATAATTTTTCAAGTCCAAATGGGTTCAATGGTTACTTGTAACAAAGTGTGTATTGGATTTATTAACAAGTGGAACAATAATAAAGGAAATAAATAGAGTTTATATCAAATTTGTGCCTAAAACTCTAGATCCAAATGTTATAGTTGACTATAGACCAATATCTTATTGTAACATGATTTATAAGATTATTTCAAAGAAGATAGCTAAAACGTTAAAGGCAATCCTAAGCTTCATAATCAATCCTTGTTAAGGAGGTTTCAAAAAAGGAAGGAACATAGGAGAAAATATTCTATTAGCATTTGACTCTATTACCATATGAAAAATGGGACAAGAAATTGTGCTATTAAGATTAATTTTCAAAAAACATTTGACTCTATTAGCTGGAACTTTATCTAACACACACTAGAGGAATTTGAATTCCCGTAACAATTTAAAATTCAAAATCAAATGATAGGATGTGTGTTTTTTAACTTCATAAAGGAAATACAAAACTAATGAAGAACTTCTTATGGACACGAATAGCCCAAAACTATTACGGAGTTAAAGTCAAATGAAAAGATATATGTTCGCATAAGGAAAAGAAGGATAACAAGGCATAAAATCTATAACAACCATAAACAATGTTTTAATAACAAAGAGCATTTAGAGAATATTCACAAATAGGGAGGCAATTTGGGTACAATGGATCCATATACACTTCTTAAGAAGATTTAGTTTCTATAAAAAGAAACCAAAGATCAACTCTTCTCAGACAATGGTGCAGATTCTTAACTCAAAAGCCAACTTAAGAAAAGTGATAAAGATTAAGGTAGGGCATGGAGAAATGACATACTTTTAGAAAATTAATTAGAATGAATAGACTTCATAACTATAGAGCTTGAGACATATATCTAAGACATGCCTTGGTTAAGGAAATAATACATGATCATGTAGATTGAGGGGCTTGTCTTTGGTGATAGAAAACATACCTAACTATAGACAAAACCCAAATGAAGAAGATAGGATAATATAATCTTACATCCCTCTAACATTTTCATAAAGAAATCTTGCCAAAATTTGTTTAGAGCTCCATCATGAAGAATTCCTTGGTATAGAATAGCTTTAGTTTGAATTAAGGCTTCCAAAGGACTCCTTTATCCTTGGTGTTAGTAATTAAAAAAAGATCAAAAAAGAAAGATTAGGTAGAATATTAAAAAAAATCAACTTAATATTTCGTCTATGTAACTTGGGGTATGAAAGTGAAACACTTATTCCTCAAATGTCAGTTCACCAACATGATTTGGAAAAGAATTTAACAATTTTTGCAAAATTTCTGTCAACTAATAGAATGGGAATATATTGTGCAATGGTTAGTCAATCCAAATAGGTTCAATAAAGACTACAAGATCTTTAAAATAGCTTTTAGTTTCCAAATATACAAAATTTAGAGTTATTTTTATTGTTATTGTTATTATATAGAGAACCAAGTATAGTTAGCTAATACCATCATATAGATCGGGGAGATTGTAACCTCAAGAGTTCAAAAAATTCACTCTACTTAGTAAATTTCCAACATCTCCCCCTCAAAAGTTGATATGAAATGTGGTGAAGGAACACCTAAGACCCAAAATTAGCAAGGAAAAGCCAAAATCCTTCTTGAATCAGGTAAAGAACTTGACCACTACCAAACTTGTTGATTGGAACCAAAGTTATTAGTTGATCACTACTAATTACCTTAAAGAGACCAAATTTAGATCTTGACTACAAAACTAAGAGAAAGCTCTTACAATAGAGAAACACTTATTGATCATTAGATGATTTTCTTAATACACTAGATTGCCTCTTTAAATAGGCACCAAATGATGAAAATCCTATAAGGAAATGTCTTTTTAACTATAAGTAAATAGGATTGTCTTGCCCAAGAACGAAATCCAAAATCCTTCTAAAAATAAGTTGATAACAAATATTGATGATAAAAAGTCAAAACATAAAATTTACATCCAATACCACATCTTTAGCCTTTTCAGAAGGTAAATATACAGATTGGATTTCATTAAAAACAAGCATGTGGGTCATCTTGCATATTAGGCTTCAAGCATTATTTTTCATGTATTAGGCTTTATCCATCATCTTGGGCCTGAAGATAAGTAATTAATCTTGGTAATGCCTTATAATCTTTGACCATAGCTACATTTTCTTGAAATGTCCACAATCAACCTTACAAAACAAGCATTTAGTTCTTACTCTTATTATAGGACTTTAATGCCTTGTAATGGATTAATGAGTGTTGATGCAATCTGATTTCTATCATTCCTACCATTCTTGAAAGGATTCACCCTCAAATAACCTATATCAAATAAAGATAAGTTAGCAAATTCAAAAGTAGCTCTAACATTGCCATAATGATTTGGTAAATCAAGCTTGTAGGCATTGTTATTGATTCACTCCAACACTTGGAATGATTCATCTCCTCTAAATTGTAATTTTGATATCCTTTAGGTAGTAAATCTTTCTTTATAGATAGTACCTTGAACCCAATCTCTAGGTTTAAAGGTAACTTTCTGGCACCCACTTTTGGCTTACCTTGCATATTGCTCATTATTTTTCTTTATGTTAGCTCGAATCTTGGCATGTAAGTGCCTAATAAAATCAGACTTCTTCTTCCATCAAAATTAGCACATCCATTAGTAGGTAAAGGAAAAACGTCTAAAGAAGTCAAGGATTAAAGCTATAAAAATTTTGAAAAGTTTAATAAGCCGTAGTAGAATTCATAGCCCTATTATATGCAAACTCAACATGTCGTAAACACTTTTCCCATTGTTTCAAGTTTTTTTGAATAATGGTATGCAGCAATGTAGTAAGGGTCTTATTAACTACCTAAGTTTGTCCATCTGCTTGGGGATGTTTAATGACAAAAAATAACAATGTAATGCCTAATTTACTGCACAAACTGTACCAAAAGTGACTCAATAACTTAACATCTCTGTCACTCATAATTGTTCTAGGCAAACCATGCAAATGCATTATCTTTTTAAAGAACAAATCAGCAATAGGCGTGGCATTATTAGTTTAGGACATGTAATAAAATGTTCCATCTTATTGTACCTATCAACAATAACAAATATTTGGTCCTTACCACTATGGGATCGAAGTAACCTAATACAAAATCTATAGATATGTTAATCAAAGGTTGATTAGGCATAGGTAAAGGAGTATACCAATCATGAGTCATTACTTTTGACTTAGCTTGTTATGTAGGTTATGCATTTATGATATACAAATAACACATCATGTTTCATATTGGGCCAATAAAAATGCTCATGTAATATAGGTATTTTTAATACCAAAATTCCCTTTTAAGCCACTTTTATAGATATCCTTAATAAGCAATTCACATGTAGAAAATTTGGGCATATGAAGTTTATCTTTCTTAAATAAAAATCCATCATGCCTATGAAAATCACCATATGCACACTTAAAACATACAAGCTATACATGTCCAAAATCTACATCACTATCATACAAATTCTTAGGAACTCAAACTCAAGCAATTTAGTTTGTAAAGAAGTCAATAGTGCATTACTCATAGACAATGCATCAACCACAACATTTTCCTTTCCTTGCTTGAATTTGATTATATAAGGAAATGTTTCAATAAACTATAACCATTTGGTATGTCTCTTGTGTAGTTTACTTTGGGACTTCAAAAATTCAAACTCTCATTATCTGAATGAATAATGAGCTCCTTTGTCCATAAATAATGATCCCATGTCTGTAAAATCCTCACCAATGCATATTCCTTATCATAAGTAGGTTCATTCAAGGTTGCCCCAATAAGATTCTTACTAAAGTAAGCATTTGTTTGGAATCTTGCAACAAAAAAGCTTATATACCAATTAGCAATGCATCATATCCAATCTCAAAATCTTTATCAAAATTAGGTAAAAAAAAAGAAACGATGCATTGGTCAACTTATCTTTCAAGTTATTAAAGATATTTTTAATACACATCATCTAAACACAGATTCTTTTTAACAAGTTCCAAAACAAACCTCCTACAGAAAATTGCTAAACCGTGAAAACTTTGTACCTCATTTGCATTCTTAAGTGTAGACTACCCTTTAATTTCATTAATCTTTTCCTCATCTACACTAACTCCATGTGCACTCATAACAAAACCAAGAAATACAATATATTCCGCACAATATGTGCACTTCTTCGAATTACATACAACCATATTCACTTAAATCACAGAGCACATAATGCAAATGTTTGAAATGGTCATCCAAATTCTTGTTATAGATTAAAATATCATCAAAGTAGACAAAAAAAATTTTCAATAAAAGGTTGCAAAATATGGGTCATTAATCTAATGAAAGTATTTAGTGCATTAGTTAAACTAAAAGGCAATGCCAATCACACATATAAATCATATTTTAAAAAACAAATTTCATTCATCTCCCTCTTTTTTGCAAATTTGATAATAGAAAATTTTTAAACCAATCTTTAAAAACAAGCAAGAACTATGCAACTATCAAGTCTATAATCTAATATAGGTATGAGATGTCTATACTTTACTGTGATTTTGTTGATAGCTCGACAATCCACACATATGTGCCATATTCCATCATTCTTTGGTAATAGAATTATGGAAACTAACCAGAGGCTAAGACTCTCCCTCATGAACCCTTTCTCCACTAACACATACACTTGTTTATGAATCTTCTTGGTCTCTTTTGGATTAGCTCTTTAAGCTGGTCTCTTAGGGATTGTTGAACCTAGGATGAAATCAATTTGATGATCAATGTCTCTTATAGGCAATAATCTTTGTGATGACTTCTCATGGAATAAATCAACAAATCCCTACAATAAAGATGCAATAGCACTAGGTGAAGAAGGACTAAGTTTATTAGATGAAAGGTGAATATCCTTGCACATAAGTACGAATAGTTGTTGCCTCTCTAATATAACACTCTTGACTTCATTACTACTAGCATAGGCATTAACCCTCATATTTTTCTCTCTATCTTGATTCTCATAACCTGATTTTTTTTTCATTGCTTACTATTATGCTCTTTTGATTCTTTTTCACACTCTAACTCCTTTTATCACTCTAGCTCTTTTCTTGAGTACTCATTTACTCTTCTCTCCATTTGTATTCTCTTACTATCATAATTCAATCCTCATATGCTTCTCATGGTTTAAAGGGTGTTAAGATCACATGTCAATTTTTCATAACTAGGGATGGCAGTGGGTTTTCAACCTGGTTAATATCTGCACTACCCAACCCGAAAAATGGACATGAAGGCTAAAAAAATGGATTTTAAATGGATGCTGAAAAATGGATTTGGATATGGGTCTAGTGATAACCCAAACCGATGGACACCCATACCCGACCTACTTTATATTAACTCTATATTTCTATTTTTTCTTAAATATTTATGGTTAAATATAATAAAATATTAATAATTTTTTAAGAGAAACAATTTTAAAATCCCTACTTTACTTCATAGTTAAGACATATAAATCAAAATCTTGACTTATTATTATTAAAGTAATTTTGATTTGGGGCATTCGCAAAAATCTGCTCTTTATATTTTCTATTTAGAAGTTATATTTTTATGCGCTATACAACTCGATGGATATCTAAAAACCCAAACAATTCAATGGATTTGGATATGGGTAGTAAATCGTAAAAATGCATGGATTTTAAATGGATAATAGATTGAGTGATAAAAATGGATATAGATATAGGTAGAGTAATACCCGAACCGAATCTTATCCATTGCCATCCCTATTCACAACAAAGGAGTAATTATTTTTATAACCATCACGTTGAACTTTTCTATCAAACTGGCATGGATGTAACAAAAGAAGATAACTAGCATACATTGGTGCTACATCTCATAAAACCTCACCATTGTAACACCTAATGGGAAATGTTGCTAGAACTTATTTTGTTGCCTTAACTTCCCCACATTCATTCAACAAATGCTACTTGTATTGTTTTGAATGCTTTAGAGTTGTCAACTTCATTTTATCAACCAATATAAAGCTAGCAACATTAGTACAACTCCCACAATCAATGATCATGCTACATACCTTGCTATTCACATGGCACCGATTATGAAATATATGCTCATGTTGGGCCTCATCACTTTTAACCTTAGGCTAAATATTAAGAGTTCACCTAGTAATCAATAATTTGCCACTCATAGGTCCTTCAACATCACATCACAGCACGAGGATGCCGATTTTTAAATCAAGAAAATGAAATCATCTATAGTATGAATAATAAGAGATACATATAATCATAAAGATATGATTACCAGTAAACTCAACTAGTGAGGAGCTGACTGAACTCTGCTAGTGAACTGTTGGTAAACTGCTAGTGCTCTGTTGGAACTATAAGTGAGTCTAGTGGAAACTCCTCATTCTGAGCAATGTAGTTGCTTATGAGTCGTGTTTCCCTCTGCCACCCTCCTCTTCAAACTCTACCTACTTCTTTCTTTCTAGTTTTACTTGCATCACTCCTCTTCCAAACCTCCATTTTCACCTGTATAGAGCTTTCCCACCTCCTTCTACTTGCTTCCTACATTGTTTCTCCACCTGTTCCCATTCTTCTTTAAGCATTTTTACTTGTTAATAACTACTTTTTTGTTAGTTTTAGAATGTCTTTCTCATTTTCTGAACTTTTCCTGCCTCTAGCTCATTCCACTCTCTCTTCATCACTTCCATCCTTTTCACATAACCCACCCCCATTATCTTTAGCTCTTACTTCTAACTCAGACCCTCTTATTGCTTTAGTTTCACCTACTAACACCGCTCCTCTTAAATGCACATGGATTCAAGTTACAGACAAACCATAATCTTATTCCTAAAATGTCCTTCCCCCTAATCCCTCTTTAGATCACCAATTTCCTACCTGTCATTATCCTTCAAACAATAGTTCAAAAATGACAATCCACGTTAGTTAAATTCTTTTTTGATATTAGGGTTCCCTTTCTTGTTATGAAATCTTGGGCTAACAAAAACTAGAAATATTATGGTCTCCTTGATATAATCCTAGATAATGATGATATTTTCTTCTTTAACCTTCCTTTTTCTAAATAATGTGTTGTCTTCTTCATTAACGGTGCCCTTCATATTGGATGGATTTTGTATGTGGTTTCAAGTATTGATTTATATTGTAGTTTGAATCGATAGTGTTTCGCTTCCAAGTTTTTAACTTTTTTGGACCTCTTTGCTTTTCCTTAGCTTGTTTGTTGTCCTAGTTTGGTTGGTTTTGACATGTTACCATTTCGACCCAAAGGAGCTCTCTCTCATTGTCTCTTTACAACAATGGAAAATGACACTATCGCTCTGTTATTCACGGCAACGTGCTTGCACTTAAGGTTTCATCATTTGATCTTTTTTTTGGAAGATGAATGAAAAAGTTTTATTGAAACTCTAGCAAAAGCTATTACATCACTGCCATGTAGTATTTTTTATATACAAATAATATTTCAGTATAAAAGATCTAGGAACTTGGTTACAGATTCCATCTTAGTGTGATTTTGCTTTGTGCTTTCGTTGCTATCATAATCTCTCTAATCTAGTTTATATTATTGTCAACTATCTGATATTTCCTTGAAGCTTTTGCTTTGTATATTCTGCTATTTCTTTCTCTCCATATTGCATAAATAGTTGAAGTGAAAGCAATTTTAAGCATATCACCATTTTGTTTGAGTTCTTTGACCTTCTCCATTCCAATCATATGCTTGACACTTTACCATTACGAGATGCAACACTCTACTCTAAATAAGTTTACAAAATGTGCATTTGAAAATGGCATTATTTATGTTTTCCTCTGCTTCTTTTCATAGGACATAAATAGGATCAAAGAAGGCAAACCATCTATCTTCAGTTTTGATCCTATTTTTTATAACCAACTTGCTAATCAATGAAGCTTTAGGATTCAATGTATGTTTCCAAATTAGCTCATACAATAGTAAAATCTGTTGATTTTTTTAGTAAATCTTGTAACATAAATTATGTAATACGATATATAAGATTTGTTTTTGCTTTTTTTCTCTCACAACTTTTGTTAGTCAATACTGTGTTGTCATTATCAATCACTCACCCTCTTTATGAAAGAAGAAAAACATTTCATTGCCAACAATTTCAACTTTTTTTCTACTAGATTCCTAATAATCTTTAGATGGAAACCAAAGTCAAATCTAGGTATTTCGAGTTTGATGAGACTATTTCTTGTTATAGTTTAAAGGATCAAAATTGTAAATAAAGTTTAGATCTTTAAGTGAGTTTAATATTCCTCTTGTTTTCTGCTATTCTTGACTGCTATTGAGATTTTAGCCAATTTTTCTATAAAATTTTTTATCATAAAGATTTATGCTTTGCCCTTGATTATAGTTTGTGGATTCTTCAATTTTATAGCTAATTAAGAAACTTGAACTGGGTTGTTGGATACTGAACTTTCACCCATCCCCCTTGCCAGTTAGTTGGTTTGTTTATAGTTACCAAAGTTAACAATTGTTTGGTTTACTTTATCAATTTTAATTAATTTAGGAAAAGGTTTTACTTTGATCATCTCCTGGGATGTAATTAGTGTTACCTTATGTTTTCTTTCATAGTGTCAATAATCAGTGATTGTTTCTTAAACTTATTGTTTCTTTCGAGTTAGTAAGGGTATTGAGTATTGTTGGTGTTTTTGGTCCCTTACACTTACTTTGTTCATAATTTTTGTACATCTATTCTAGGTTTACTATCCCTCTTTGGTTAACTCTTTTTGTTTATAGTTTTTAATATCTTGTTTTTTCCTTTTAACTATTCAGTAATGGAGTAAAACATTTTGTAAAAACCTAATTGCTAGTAGTGGTAAAGATTTTAGGCTGTAAAATTTTTTATTTGCTAGTAGTTTTGCATACTGTGATTTTTGAACCCATTTATTAAGGTGCCTATTTTGGGGTCTATTAATAATCCTTGTTTCCTTTCTTTATATTGGAGTCATTTATGGTCTTGTGAAACTTGTCTTCTATAGCTTATATTGGGTATTGAGATAGTAGTGGTGGCTTTGACTACTTGTGATAGAGCAAGAGTTAGTCCTCTATTGAGTTTGGGGTCTAAGAGAAAAGAAGATGTTAATAGATTACAGATAGGTTCTTAGAACATTTGGACACATACAGGAAAATCATTGAAATTAATGGAGATTTTAGACAAATATAAAATTCATATAAGGTGCATTCAGACAAAGTGGATGGTGGCTAAAGTAAAAGAGATTAATGGGTTTAAACTTTAGTATTCAGGGTAATATGATAGAATGAGGTAGGTATTTTGGCTTTTAAGGAACTTATAAATCACGTTGTGGGGATAAAGATGAGAGGGTTATTATAGGAGGAGACTTTATATTGTTCTATTACTGAAATATTCAATAAAATGTGAATTTAAAGTCAAAAATATGTCACTAAAGAGAAACGGATATAATGTGGCCAAGGTTAAGGTTACCATGATTTGGAGCCAGTTACTTTCCAAGTGAAGCATCACATTCTGTAGCTGCTACAGAATCAAGTGTTGTACCTCTAGCTACTACACATCTAGATGAGGCATCACCTTCTGTACCTACTGCTACACCATCTAACAACTCTGCTACACCATCCACCACCCCTATACCAACAAAGATATCAAAGGGAAATGTTACGTATGAAGGAGGCGACCTCCAACCTGGAGCTAAAGGGATGGAAGAATTTACATAACAATTGTCAACAATCTGTAAGTGAAAATACATACATATTAACCCAAAAGTTTATACTAAAGTTATAGGTTTTAATTTGAAAATGATCTAAAATTGCTTATATATTAGGTTGGTTTCGTCTAGAATGTGCTTAAGAAATATGACATCTAAGTTCAAGAAGAAGATTGATCTTGAGGGTTATATATTGAAGAATATCTCTCAGGCAACAAAGGATTTTTATTATCAGGAGTTTGAGGTACAAAAAAATATTCTTCCATATTTTTTCATCTAATTAATTTTATACATTAATTAGATAAATATTGTAGGTTATAAGTACTTATAGTATGTTTTTCTTTTTTCAGAAAGAATTTTTTTAGGATTCCAACTTTGACGTGATAATTTATAAACTATGAGAGAGGCTAGCTCGTACACATTATAGAGACTTTCTTGATGCAATACACAAGACTGGTATACAACCTCCTTATATATCTAAAAAAATATAGAGTCATTGGCAGCAGTATTGGACATCACCCGAGGCAATGTCCTTTTCAGAGCGTAATTCCTCAAATAAACGTAGACAATCGGGGGATAGACTCTTCCTGTATGCACTGGAGGATCTATTACCCACCAGGAGCATGCAGAGAAACTTGTAAGTATCTACACTTTACATTTATATTCTTTTTTTTACTTTTTTGTATTTCAATTTAATTTGATGTGTGACTTTTGGAATGAAAATGTATGTGTATTATGGAGAATGATAATGTTATAAATGTTTGGTGTCATATATTGTTATATTGTTGAATTACTTTCGTTGCTCAACAGGGGGTAAATATCATAAAAAAGAGAAAACTTTGCTGAAATTTTTGAAAATTATAGTTTGTTTATGACATTTTATTTTAATGTAGGAAAAATCTACGAGTAAGAAGCCTACAACCTGTCAGCTCTTTTTGCACCCTCACACTAAAAAACATGATAATGTGACATTCGTCAACACTCAATATAGAGAACTTCGTGTATGTGAAATTTCTGCTTTAATATTAATTCTTAATAATTATCAATTATTAACATAAACATTGCCTCCTGATAAGACTAAATACAAGAAAGCGTTTAGCAACAGTCTTAGCACTTTGCAACTATTGATAAGAGTCAGGCATATCTTGATGCAGTGGGTGGTAAGGATCGTCGTGGAAGGATCTTCGACTTAGGTTTATTTGCAAACACATGCTATTCACAATCCTCCACGTCTAATACAGTTGTATTTAGTAAGCGGTTAGCATCCAATGAGAGAGTCGTTCAGCTTGAGAGCATAGTACAAATACTGGCAACTCAGTTGTAACAGTCGATCGGTAATAAGGTGGATGAGTTGAAGGAGAGGGGCAGCTCCTCATTGCAGCAGTCAGACCATCCACCTTCACCAACTGCATAGTTTAGTTTTGCTACTCTCAAGTCATTTTGTATTAATTACATATTTATTGTTAAAAATAATAATTTTTTATTATCAATTAAGATAATTTTTACTTTATATTATTATTTAACCTACTGTTTAGATAAATTAAATGTAGAAAAAATTCAATATATTATCACCAGATAACTGTAGAAATTAAATATCAATCATAAGATTACCAACGAAAATTAAATTTACAACTTAAACGTATAAAAATAAAAAAACAATATCGGTGCATTTATGGACGGAATGATAATATTCATCGATACATTTAGTAGTAAATTTATCAACAAAATAGGAACATTCTATTGGTAAATAATTTACCGATGAAAAAACTTATTGTTGCTAAAATTTTCGACAGAACTCAACACCTTGACTGCTGCTAAATTTACCTACACATATACAAAATTCATCACTAAATTTACCAACGGGACATAACTTACCATCGCTAAATGTTTGCTGGATTTTTAAAACTTTGTTCATCGATAATATTTACCGACAGAATAGAAATATTTTGTCAATACTAATGGAATATTTCTATTTTGTCGGTAATCAGTAACGATAGAATATTTTTATTCCATCACTAAAGATTACAGACGGTTGTTTCTCTAACGACTCATACGGTCAGTAACTGACGAAATATTTTTATTTTGTCACTAAAAATTACTAACGGCTGTTTCTCTAACGACTCCCGTGATCAGTAATTTCTATCCACAAAATTTGCTTGTCGATCGAAAACCTTCACATTTTGTCGATAATTTATGTCGCTAAACACCCATTTTCTTGTAGTGTAATAATCCCTAATTTTTAATTATTAATTACTTCAATTTCATTATTATTGTTTTAATTATTTAATCATCAAGCTTTGTTAGTTTACTGTAATTTTCAATCAATTCAATCTTTTATTACCTAGATAAAATGTGATTCAAATTATTAGGTGACTACATTTAATCCTCACAGGAGTGATATCTTTTATACAATAAGTTACGATCTGTGTATTTGCATTATGAAAGTTTTCTATATAAAACTATCAACTTATAGTATAAGTTAAATCAACCGAACTTGTGTGGTTCTTGTTTAAATTAACATGTTTTTTATTTTGTAATGCGACTGTAATACTAAATCTAGAAAGCTTATTCTGGGTATCTGATAACTAACCTAATTAAAAACTTTGTTTTAATTAGTTATAGTAAGGAAAAACTAGAATTAACAGAGTTTGTTATTAATTTATGGTCAATAGTTTTAAATAGAGGTACAAGAACAAAATCATGATTGATTATACATATTCATATAGAGGTCAAGATTGAACTGCAAACCT
Organism: Erythroxylum minutifolium; assembly: GCA_027123815.1. NCBI lineage: Eukaryota > Viridiplantae > Streptophyta > Magnoliopsida > Malpighiales > Erythroxylaceae > Erythroxylum > Erythroxylum minutifolium. The sequence continues at coordinate 13,147 of JAOTJB010096992.1, read as the reverse complement.
GATTTAAAACTCATTAACTAATCCCAAAAACTTTTTATTATTTGATTTAATTTTTCTTTTATAGTTTATTTTTATTTTATTATATCAACAAAATTCAACCAAACCCCCTCCCTCAATTTGATACACTAATTCATTCATTAAAAAAGTTAATTACATACTCTCTGTGGATACAATTCGTTCTTAACAATACTATAAACTTAGTTATACAGAGTTAGGTTTTATTTTCTAATGTGTTCAAAATGTAACCATTTATGTTTCTATTTCTTGTTTAGTTATGAACAAATTGGGATACAAATTTCGGTGGGATGGACCCTAGGATATGATATGTTGAATTGATGAATCTTTTGGTTTAATGAATTTTTAGTTTCCTTGAGATCTATAAATGTTTTATAGTTAATTGAAAAGAAAGAGCAAAAGTGGAAGATTCAATTACTTGATTCATGTGTCGAGATTCGAGAGATGAGGTGTATGATTAGATCATAACAAGGATAGATAAGGATAAACATGAGTCATTTGAGAGAGAACTACAATTCTTTCTAAGTTAGGGTAAAACCTATCAAGAGAATTTATGGAATAAATTAAGATATTCTTAAACTATCTTAATTAGAAAGAGATTTTAATTACTTCAATCTAAGGTTAAAAGTTATAAGTCTCTAGAGAGAATATAAATGTAATTTAAGAATTTTTACTAGTCCAAGAAACTTGAATTATTCATTAAATCAAGGTAAATTCAAACATAATAAAGTTTTAGGGAAAACCTTACCAAAATCTAACCTATTTATAGATAATATCCTTGATCATTACTTGTTTTGGCATTTAAATTTATTATTTACTTTATTTCTTCTTTAGTCAATTGCAATCATTGATCTAGCTAATTAAGTGTATGAATAAATAGTAATTATTTGATAGACCTTATAGGATTGACCTGTACTCACAAGCATGTGCTTTTAGTAATATATACTTACTAAGTTTTTAGAACCATTACTAAGCTCTAGGTGTTGATATGGACTAATTAATAAATTGATTAGACTAGTTATTTGTCTTGTTTTATTTCCTTTTATTATTTGTTTTGAGTTTGATATGAATTCTCTCTTTGTAATATACTTCTTGTATGGATAGTCTAACAATATGGAGAATCTCCTCAAACTAGATTTTGAGATTGAGAGAACATTACATATAAGTTAAAGAATCAAAGATAACTATAGAGAACATGAGGTTTGTGAAGGATTTTTCCCCACCAACTTTCCATACATTAGCTTAAGCTTTGCAAGGCCCAACATTGAAGCCAATAAGTTTGAGCTAAAGCCCTCTTTTCTTCCCTTAGTATAGCAAAATTAGTTTGGAAGTCTCCCTTCAAAAGATCCAAATCTAAGTCTATTAATGTTTCTATAATACTGCGATACACGAAAGCTCAATGGTTTCTCGATCCACAAAGGATACCAATTTGTAAATCAGAACTATCAATCCTTACCAACTATCTTCAAGTGTGAATTGAAGGGTCAGGAAAAAGATGCCTATATACTCGATCAAAATAGGAAGGATGCCATTCCGTTTACATTAGAAACAGTCTACCATCTTCGGTAATCCAAATTAGACCACCACTAAAGCTCATGGTTTCTCTGTTGATGCCATTAAGCTTAGGTCGTTTCCTTTGACACTAAGGGATAAGGTGAGAGCATGGTTATATATTTCACTCAATTGTCCTAAACATTTTTTTGCCAAATACTTCCCCTTAGCAAAACTGCTAAAATCATGAACTAGATCATTATTTTTTCCCAAAGGGAAAGGTAATCTTTATATGAGTTAGGAGAGGTATAAAGAGTTATTAAGTTCGTTCCCATATCGTAAGCTAGAGAAATAGCTAATAGTTTGGACATTTTATGACTGTATATCCTATAACATGAAGATCCTAATGGATATTGTTACTAGTGGAGCTCTTATTAAAATGATTGTAAATAAAGCACATAATGTGATTGATGACATAACAAAACCATTACTGATGGTCTAGTAAAAGAGTCGCCTTAAAGAATGTCCCAGCTAAGCATGATCTTGATGCGTTGAATCTACTAGCTACTATAGTAGATGTTTTATCTCATAAGTTTAATCATATATTGATACATCTATTTTTTAATATTTATGGATCCAAGGCATTTAGTAATTGCCTATTAATTAAGGAACACGTTTTTTCCATGACTCATCTAGAGAATAGGTTATTTTTGTCACCCGTTTTCCAATAATTATAGCCCTGGTTATGGAAACCAAATAAACTTCTCCTATAGAAACATGTTTACCTTTATGCATTAAAATAATATCAAATACATTCCTAGGCACTATATAACTCCTCTATACCTTTTTCCCTAGAGATTGGTTAAGGAGAAATTAGATAGGGAATTTGAAAAAGTTTTGGAAGTTATTCGAAAATTATATGTTAAAGTTCCTTTTATTGGTGCTTTGAATAGATACCTTCTTATGATAGGTTTTTAAAGGAAATCTTATCTAGCAAAAGAAGGCTCAAGGAGTATGAAATTATAACTTTGACTAAGGAGTGTAAAATCTTAACCAAAAATAAACTACCCACTTAATTTATGGACTCATTTGCTTTTCTATTCAATGTATTATTGAAAATATAAGCTTTAATCATGTGTTATATAACCTAGGGGAAAGTGTAAACGTTTTGTCTTATCTATCTACAAGAATTTCAATATAGGCAACTTAAAACCTGCAAATATTTCATTGCAATTGATGGACCGTTATATTAAGCAACTAGTAAGTATATTAGAAGATGTGCCCAAAAAGATTTTCAAGTTTTTAAGACTTATGGTTGTGGATAGAAATTTGCCTTGAATTTTGAGGTTAACATTTTTAGCTATTTCTAATACGAGTTTTTTTTGTTTTTTCATATCAAGCGTTTCAAGGGCAAAGGAATACTATGGCACCAAAATCAATAAGGGAAAAAACTTTGTAATCCATATTAAATCAAGCAAATAACCTAACCCTAACAAAACTTGTTAATTGGAACCAAAGTTATAAGTTGATCACTACAAATTACCTTAAAGAGACCAGATTTAGTTCTTGACTGGAAAAAGTGAGAGAAAGCTTTCTAAATAGAGAAACACTCAACTGTTATTGATTATAAGATGATTTTCATAAGACACCAAATTGCCTCTTTAAATAGGCAGCAAATGATGAAAAACCTATAAGTAAATGTCTTCTTAACTATTCCTAAATATAATAAAATTGACTAGGAAATATTCCCTTAACTAATGGATACAAATCAATCTTAAATTTGAAATCCTTCCAAAAATAACTTGAAAAGTAGTAATAAATAATGAAAGGATGTCAAAACATGAAATTGCTATCTAATTCCACATTTTTAGCCTTTTTAAAAAGGTATATATATATATTGGGCTTCATTAAAAGCAAGCAAGTAGGTCATCCTTACATATTTGGCTCCAAGCATTATTTTTCAGGCATTAGGCTTTATCCACCATCTTGGGCCTGAAGATAAGTAATCAATCTTGATAATGCTTTGGAATCTTTGACAACGGTCACATTGTCTTGAATTTTCATAATCAACCCTTGCAAAGCCTCCTTTATGCACTTAGATCTTGCTCTTATCATAATACCTCCAATGCCTTATAATGGATTTATGAATGGTGATGCAAGCTGATCTCCATCAACTTCCATGGCCCTAATAGATGTATATGAAGGTAAGTTAACCCTGAGAATAAGGGATGAGGAACTAGAGTTGAAAAATTTAGGACATATAGATGATATCAAAGGTAAGTAAGATAATTGCCTTTGTGATTAATACTAAAAGATATTATAATAAACAGGAGGAAGTTGCATCAGACTCTATAAAAGCAAGCATTATGTACAAAAAGTTGAAGGAGAAGAGTGATCCCATCTATGGCAATCATGTGGAATGCCTTATAAAAGTGACACTATCATAAAGAGGAAAAGAAAAGCATCAAACAAAAATTCAACATAGCATACACCCCATAAGTAGTTAAATAAGAGAAAGGGTCAAACTCATGATTTATGGGTGCTTATTCGGAAGCAAGCTAACCTTTACTAGCTTTTTATATTTTAGACTTAGTGTTAATGTCATTTTCTAAGTTTTATTCTATTAAATCTTGATTGATTTTTAATAACAAGTGTTTAAAGTTAGTGCATATTTTGGTTAGAAAAAGAGGAGGAAAAGGGAGAGCTCCAAACAAGCAAAGTGAGAAGATAATTCAAACAGGAAGAAAGGCATGAAAATAGAAAAGAGTGGAATGCCTCAGAGAATCCTCAAAAAGATAATGTTGTCCATATAAAAGTTCCTCTATCATCTTTCTCTTCAATATTCTTCCCAAAGCTTTTTTTAAATTTAATTTATATATAACTAATAATGAATATTTTATTAAATATAAAAATTATTTTCCAAGTACACTTAGACACGACTTTTTTAGAAGGGAAGAAAAGTTTAATAAAGTTTAGGGTTAACTACTGAAAAAAGCCCAAACTTTTGTCAATTTTTTAATTATAGCTCAAATTTTAAAAAGTAGCAATAAATGCCCGAACTTTCAATTTTTTTCAATTCTAGCCTGAACTTCAAAAAGTAGCAATAAGATGCTCAAACTTTTAATTTTTTAATTTTAGCCTGACATTAGTTTTTTCGTTAAGTTTTCTAACGTGACTTGCCACGTGATTCAGAAACCTTAATACAACAAATGAAGGTTAATGAAAAGACATCATTTAATCACATAATTAAAACGACATTATTGTTTAAAAGACCTAAATCAGATGACACAATCCCGACTGTCTTATGCTTTGATTTCAATTTTTTCCTTCATTTTCAGTTTGTTCTTTTGACGCCCTCACCCTTTGATTTTCAGATTACATTGCCTCGATGCCCTCACACTAAAGGAATCAGGAGAACGAACTAAAAACAAAGAGCTTACTGATACATTACACTGTAATATGAGAATTGTTTAAGTGTCAAAAGAAAAAATAAAAACAAAGGGCTAAGGGCATTGGGAGAAAAACAGATAACGTTAAGCTAGAATTGAAAAAAATTCAAAGTTTGATTATTTTATTGGCACTTTTTAAAGTTTGGGCTAGAATTGAAAAAATTTTGAAAAAAATTGAAATTTTGAGCATTTTATTGTTATTTTTAAAGTTCGGGCTATAATTGAAAATTTGACAAAAGTTTTGACTTTTTTTGGTAATTAACCCTAAAGTTTAATATGGAACTTTCTTTACAACTAATTACAAACTACTTGTTCATAACTATCTATAAATTTCAATTGGAAGAACCATGGGCAATGGGAGATGGGAGAGTCTGCCTTCTCTCTAAACAATGCTTCCCTTCTAGCTTAGATTTGAGAATATGAAACAAAAATAAGATCTGAGAACATGAATAAGGCGAACATTTTTGGTCCTTGTTGGATTTTCCTCTCCAACCACCAACACCATCATTATGGAAGAATTATTATTGGATACAATGAAAATTTTGTCAAAGTGGAAGAGAAGTTTTCAAATGAACAGATGATGCATCTAAAAGTTCATTTCATTTTTGGAAGAAATCACAATCCATTCCTCTCTTATCTATGGTTCTAATATAAGTTTCTAAAGAAGTAATCTATGGTCCTCCTTAAGGAACATCCAAAATACTTTTTTAGATCCTTAGATTATCTCTGTTGATTTCAATTCTACCATTTATAGATCTAAAGTAGAGGGAAACAACAGTTAGAGGAATTGTAATGAAGATCTTAAACTTTGTGTAGATCACTTTGGTGTAACAAATCTTAAGCAAGAGGGCTACTCCTTCACTTGGAGTAATAAACAAATGAATACATGGGTTATCTGAAAAAATTTGGATCGAGCCCTAGTAAATAATAAGGAATTGCTTTTCCAATTTGCCAACAATAAGGCCTCATTCTTGGTTCCTCTTTTTTAGGATCATACTCTGATTTTGATTGATGGGCTTTTTTAGAGAACCACTACTCATCATCCTTTTATATTTAACAATTATTTTGTCAAAGTAGGTGGTTTTCATGAAGCTATTTTAAGGGGGTTAATGGCTCAAGTCTTTGGCTGTCATCAATTGATCTGTTGCCATAAACTCAAAGCTATTAAATCATAATTAAAGAAGCTAAAAGCTTCTCACTCCTCTAGCACTCAAGTAGCAGTTAATGATGCCAAGGAAAGATTAATTGCAACTCCATTCTTTCTTTTTCTCAATCCTAGGGATACTAATCTTATTCAAAAAGAGAAGTTAGAGCTGGAAACCCATTTAAAATCCAATTCAGATCATTCTTCACTCATTCAACAGAGGACTTATATTACTTAGCTTAAGAAGGGAGATGGAGCTTCCAAATTCGTTTTCAATTCCCTAACAGATAGGAGGAATGACAATAAAATTTACTCTATAACCAGCTTAGATAGGAGATTACTTTCTGATCAACAAAGTATTATAGAGGAGGTGGTCAAATTTTATAAGGGGCTTTTGAGTTCAGATACTGAATCTCCTACATCTATAAAATATCTACAATCTCTTGTCTCTTATAGAATTTCTTCTGAAGACTCTCGGGACCTGGTGAAGCCTATCTCTGATGATGAGATCAATGTTATTGTTTTGCTATGAATGGGATGAACAATCCTATTCTTGATGGGCTAAATGATTTTTTCCCAAAAGACTTGGTCTCTTATAGGACCTATGATTAGAGAGGTCGTTCATGAGTTTTTTTTATAAAGGGGTCATCCTAAGGGAGTTTAATAAAACTTTTCTTTGTTTAATTCCTAGGATCCCTAACCCCTCTACTTTGGTGATTTCAGGCTAATTGCTTACACAAACTTCATATACAAAATTATTGCTAAAATCTTGGCAATTTATCTAAAAGGGGTTCTCAGTCCCATCATATGTGAGAATCAAAATGCCCTTATGAAGGATAGAAGTATTGGTGACAATATTCTTATTGCATAGGAATTTCTTAAGGGATATACCAAAAGGAATTCTCCTCCAAATTGTGTGATTAAGATTGATTTCAATAAAGGTTTTGATTCCATCAACTGGTCTTTCCTCTTTCAGGCTTTTAAGGCTTTCAACTTTCCTGATATTTTTGTCAATTGGATTAAGGCATGTGTCTCTACTAATGCCTATTATGTTTTGATTAATGGCCCCTGATATTATTAAGGGGAAGAAAGGAATTAGATAAGGCGACCCTTTGTCGCCCTATCTCCTTATATGTGTATGGAAGTGCTCTCTCTAATGTTGAAGTTTAATGTATTTTATAATTCTAAGTTCAAGTTCCATTCTAAATGCAAAAGAATCTCTCTTACTCATCTTAGCTTTGCAGATGATCTAATTCTCTTCTCAAGAGCTCATCTTAATTTTGTTAAGCTATTGTTGGACACTCTCAATAAGTTTTCTAGGATGTCAGGACTCAAAGTGAACCTTAATAAAAGCCATTCTATGCAAGATGCTATCTCCTCCATTATAGGAATGAAAAGGACAATTCCTCCCTTGAAATATCTTGGTCTTCTTATAACTACTAGAAGACTAACCTTCAGCGAATGTCTACCAATCATTGAAAGAATCCAGAAGACAATCAATAAATGGACAAGTACATTTCTTTCCTTTGGAGGTAAACTTCAGTTAATTAAATCCATTTTATGCTCCCTTCAAATATATTGGAGTTTACATTTTTCCTTTTTCAAGGAAGTTGATCAAATCTATGGAGAAATAGACGAGAGAATTTCTGTGGGGTAAGGAAAATGAAAATCTAAATTTTCCTAAAGTTAAATAGGCTTATTTATGTAAACCCAAGGAGAAAGGAGGGTTGGGTATCATCTCTATAAGTGTAACCAATAATACTTCTTTGATTAAAAGACTTTGGAGAGTAACCCAAGATAAAGATTCTCTATGGATGAGATGGCTTCACAGTTATTTTTTAAAGGAAAACAGTATATGGTCTCTTTCCCCTAGACCTTCCTTCTCTTGGTTTCTTAATCATCCCTTTAAGAAAAGAGATAATGTGGTAAATGAAGTTAGTTGCAAAATAGGAGATGGGAAATCTTCTTTTCTATGGCATGATAACTGGACTAGTGTTAGCCCCTATCCAAGATGCCGTCTTAGCATTTGCAGGGTTGGATAATAAGGCAAAAGTTATTGTACTCATCAACCACAATGAGTGACTGCAGTTTCCACAAGTTATTCAGAACTGAAACTATCCTACACTCCAAATCTTCATTCTGAGGATAATTACTTTTGGGCTAGAGCTCCTATTAAAAGATTCTCTAGTAAAACCTATAGGAAATGGTTATATAATTCATATCAAGATGTGCATTGGGTTAGAGTTATCAAGAATAACTTTCTAAGACCCAACACGTCTTTTTTCCTATAGTTAGTGATTAAAATCATAATTCAGCCTCTAAAGAACCCATTACAACAAAATCTCTCCAAATCATTAGACAACAAAATCTTTTATAAGATTTAAATGGTTTTTTATAAAATTGTGTTTCTGGATATTTCTTCCATTGATAACGTTTATGCCCAAATTTTGGATGTTTAACTCTTGTATATTTAGAAGAGGGGACTTTACAACCATATTGTTGTGGAACTTTTGAATATTTCGAACAACAAAGTTATGTTTTGGTATGTCTTAATTTTTTGTGTAATTTGGCTTCGAGAGATTTTTGTGCTAATATTTACTACCTCCTAAATGATATGCAACTAAACTAGCAGCTTGTTTTTTGAGAAATGTTTCTTCTACTGTTCTATTTATTGGATAGGGTAACTTTTGAATAAAGATTTGAATATACATTTCTTGTTTAGGACGTGTTATCTTATAATAGTATTTTTTAAATTCACAAATGTATTCATCTAAATAACAAATGTTACAAATATTAATATTACTTAGATGCCAAAGGGCATTTTGTCGTTCCTCATTTTCTATTTCTTGTTTATGTGAAGTTATGTCTTTGCCAATAAATTTTTTATAAATTTCATTAGTTACTACTTGAAAAGCTTGTATTGGTTCTAAGGCATTAAGAAATTCTGTAGTATTTTTAATTCTTACTTCATTATCTAATAAGAAATTGAGAACTATTCCAGTAGTTTTATAAGTGATAAAATTCCATAATGTAAACTATTGGTGATGCATATAAATTACCAAGAAAAGACTATATTATTAATAAACTTAAAGGACAAAAATGGTTCTCCACCTTAGATGCCAAGTCTGGTTATTGGAAACTTAGATTACATGAAAACACTAAACAATTAACTGCTTTTACTTGCCGCCCTCAAAAACATTTCCAATGGAATGTATTACCTTTTGGTTTAAAACAAGTGCCTAGTATATATCAACGATTTATGGATAATAATTTAGAAGGATTAGAAGAATTTGCGTTAGCATATATCGATGATATTATTATTTTTTCAAATATAGATGAATAAGAACATTTGAAAAAGGTTAAAATAGTTCTTCAACGTTGTAAAGATAAAGAATTAATTTTAAGTCAAAAGAAGGTAAAATTAGCACAACAAAATATTGAATATTTAGGTATTAAATTTCATAATGGATTTTTAAAATTACAACCTAATATTCTTTTAAAAGTACAACAATTTCCAGATCATTTACAAAATCAAACAAAAGTTCAACAATTTTTAGGCATTTTGAATTATATTTCAGATCATGGTTTTTTTTAAAGATTTGTTAAAGAAAGAAAAAGGTTGCAATTGAAATGCAGCACTAAAACTCAATGGATTTGAACTCTTGAAACCACAATATAAATGGTTTATATAAAGCTGAAAAAGCTTCATCCGATTTTAAAAATCCTACCTTTAAACCAAAATATAGACAAATTATTGAAAAACCACCTTTGACTCCCACCATGAAAACCTTGGGAAAACCAATTAAAATGGACAAAATCAGTTTCTTACCTACCAGAGCATTCAAAGAAGAAATGAGAAAAATTACATCATTGCGACTGTTTTCAAGCATCAAATGACTGGAAGGAAGATAAAAAAATATTCCAGTATTATCCACAAAATATTGGAAGATATGGACCAAAAGCAATCATCTTCCCTGAAGCAGATCCTTTGACTACCTATCTCTTTTTCCAAAGTGAACTAGTTGACACTATTTATCTAACTAATTTAAATATCCTTTCAGAATTTCCTCCAGGATTTATTCAAGCCACTAAAAATTATCGTGAACGATTTGCCAAGGAACGAGAAGTATTTATCAAGGTATTTAGCAATTACTTTATTTTTAAAGAAACAGACAACTTGAAGGATGCAGAAATCAAAGTATCAAGAATTGCATTCGTCCAAATTTGAGTCAGCAATGGAATGTATCCTCCGATCGATGAAGCACCAAAACATGACTTCAATTGGGAACTAATCAATCAATTCAATCTACAATGTTTAGAAGGAGTATACGAGCAATGCATTCAGATTAAAGCAGACTCTTTACTTAAAGTCAACTATAAAGGACCCAACATTGTCATTACTTCAGCCTATAAAGAACTCATTACAATAGAAGCTCTCCAAATCATTAGACAATTTGAACAACCTTTCTCTACCCTAGAAGGCATCTTTAATGAAGTATCAGATCAATAGAAATATGCCATCTGTCAACAACTTAACATACATACACAGCACAAATGTCCATATTGCCCAACAACCTCTGCAGAGAAAGAGGAATCAAGCTCTATTGAAGAAATAATTGAAGAATAAAAAAGCAGCCAAGTAGCCAAAGTATGTAGGCCCTTTGTCGGTCAATAAAAGGATACAGACCAACTTTCGGTCATCTAAAGTAGAAACTTCTGCTTTCTCTGTATAAAGTAAATTCCTTTTACTTTAGCTTTTTCTTTTTACTTTAGCTTTTTTATTTTTGTCCGGTTGAACTTTCACCGATTCTTTCGGTAACCAAGCCAACCTAATGCCTATATAAGGAGACTTTGAAAGTCGAAATAGATATGAAATAAAAGCTCTCTTTGTATAATTTACTTCTTGCTCTCTCGTTTCTCAGCCTACATAATTGGCGTTCAAGCGAAAACGAGCAAAATAGGTATCTTATCAAGGATGCTTTTCTTTCATCAAATATAAGCATTATGAATTCTCTTTTCTTATTCATTATATTAATCATCATTAGTATTTATTATGTTCAACCATGTTTATTTATGTTATCTCTTAGTCTTAATTGCTTAACTAACATTGATTTAGTTGATTTCTTGACCACTTTAAATACTTATGGCTTTCGACCCATCTTAAGACAATACTTGTTTGATAAATACTTTATCTTACTCTTACTTATAATAATTTGTTCTAAATATTTCTTCACGAAGAAACATGAGTATTAATTCAGATTGTTGGACATGTAGATCCCTTCACACATTCTTAACACTCACAATTGAAAAATCCAGAGTCAATAAACAAATCATTCAATATTTTACAACCCGAGCTCAACATCTAGCTTTTATACATCACCCTTCTCCTCAGCTAGAAATAGAATTACAAATTTGTCATGATCGAATTTAGAATAATACAGTTATATATAATCAAGAAATGGATGAACTTTACCATCTACATAAGCGAATTGGAGATCGTTATCAAACAACACATCTTGATCCACAGCTTTAAGTTTCAGAAGCAACTAGCTGTTACGAAAAAAAATTAGTTATGAATATTCGGTGTACTATTTGTAATCAACTACAAACTGATATTATGTATTTTGAAAGTTTAGTTGTTCAATATAAAGCTGAAAAAGACTATTTTGAAGAACGCTATACTTATTTACAATTTTATATAAATAATAATGGTTTGAAACCTATTAAGGAAAAACTAGATTTATCAACTTATTTATATCAAACTTATTCTCAAGAATTATTAGCACTTCAACTTAGATTAAGTATACATCAAATTCAAAATCATCATTAATATGGCTGAAATAATTAATGAATTAGACACCGCTATTGAAAATAATAATATTTTAGATATTGATAACTTAGAATTAACAGAAACAAACGGTATTTTTAAAATTAAAACATTATTATCACAAGAAAAACAAAAACAAATAGCTAAAACACAACTAAATCTAAAATCAAGACAAGATATCAAGTATCACCCATTTTGTTCAATAGACAAAATATTATCTATTATGGAAAATTAATTCATGAAACTCCAATTCGCATTGATCAATGTAATTGACACATTAGACTTAATCTTATAAATCAAGAACAAACTTATAAAAAATTACAAAAAATCCCTAAAATAAACGCAATAAAATTGGTTATATTCACCTTTCTACTATTAAGATTTTATTAAAATTTGCATTCCAAGAAGGCATTGATTCACCAATTAGATTAGAAATTATAGATAAAAGATTAACTGAATTAAAAGAACAAGTGATTGGAATCATAAATGGTAATCTAGCCTATAGAAAAATTAAATTTAATACTAGATTAAAATTAGGAATACCATTACAATCACATAATTTAGATGAAACAATTACTATAGATTACAAATTTTATCGAAAATTAAATGACTATTGGACAATATCCTTTTTCTATTACTTATCAAATAAGTTATGTCTTAACAAACTCTCACCATAGTATTGAATTTAAAAATACCGATAGAATTTATATGGATCAATTATTTAATGATGTAGCTAAAATTAGAATTAATTTAAAAACTTTCTTAAGAAAATAACCTGAAATTAATTATCCAATTCAACCCTCAATAGCTTTAGCCCTTAGATTATCCCTATCACACAATATATAAATTCAAAAATCAATTCCTTTATATAGATCACAGTCTTGTCGATTAACTAAACCTATTAGATTCACAGAACCGAGAATCAACTTAGAAAAACCAATTGCTATAACAGATCCTAAAATAAAAAAGAATCAACAATTAAATAATGAAGAACAAAATATAGGAAAAGGCATTAGTAATATTAAAACACAACTTAAGGAGTTAACTGAACATATTAAAACTACCCTATGAGTATTACTAAACAAATTACAGAATTATTAGAAAAACAGTTACATATTGAAAGACAGTTAAAAGAACTAATACAAAATCAATTAACTATATTTCAGATGATTCAAAATTTTATAAATGAAAATACATCTACAAGAGAATTAACAAATCAAA